>VZTM01022067.1:0-14336 GCA_013400555.1 Jacana jacana | reverse complement strand
TTCCCTTCCCTTCCCTTCCCCTTTCCTCCCCTTCCTCTTTCCTTTTTTCTTTCTTTTTTTTTTTTTCTACACACAACCATTAAAAAATTTAAGGATATTTTTATTATTTATTTTTAAAACAAAACTTTTACCACAACAAGCAGTAGCATGGCTCTACACTGCCACCAGTAATGAAAGTCGGGCTTGCCAGCCGCGAAGGCGGTTTAACCCCTTGGTCACACCTTGCCTTTTAATTCCCTTTGAATAGGCCTGATACAGTTTTGATGGAAAACGCACCCGGTGCATGGTTCAGAAGGCTACAGAATTGAGAGCTATTAAATACTAAAAAGACAAGGTGAGAAACAATTTGCAAAATCTCCTCTTTTTATAGACTGCAGCTATTGAGAAAAATTGAGTAAATTCCCCAGCTACCAAGACTGCAGTCTGTTTCAAGATTCCATCAATTTTTTACGGTACAATCAATATTTATGAATCCCCAAAGAAATGTTGCAAAGAGAAACATGGTGAAACATTTTCCATGCAGTTGCAAAGATGTAACACGGGGACCTAAATAACTTTTAAAATAATCTCAATGACAATCAAAGTGCCTTACATAGCCAATATGGTTTAATGTCAGTGTTTATATTAGCTCTGTTCCAAAGAATAGATGGAAAAGGGGAAAAAAAGTAAGAAAAATGTTTGCAGTTTAATCTCTCCTAAAGAAGACATTTTGCTATAATAAGTATTCTGTAATTTGGTGCTTAAAAATTCAAAGGAAGTATTATAGTGAAAGTTCTTTGATTTTTTTATGCATTAAAAATATTCACCATCATGCAAGCAATGGATTTTTCAGTCAGCTGAAAAGAAAAAAAAAAGATTTCTATAAAAACTAGGCAAACAAATCCACATTCCTTTAATGGCTACTTTAGGTTTAATATCTAAACTTATTTAAATAACTCTGAACCCTCCTGCTGAGAAATATTGAAAGTAATGGATTCCTTTGTGTGTAATCTCCATTTACATGTAGAGTTTAATTTCCCTCTGGGCTGAACCTGTGTAAAACTTGCCTTGAAATGTCCCTCTGTAAAAACACAATGTTTAGGGGGATGCCTTTTGTCTTATTTAAAATTTATTTTATGCATTAAAAAGCAAACAAGCAACTCACCTACGAGCTGCCAAAAATTACAGTGATTGTGGTATGAAGCTGAAAATCAATGATCATGGGAAAGGTCACTCTGCACCCTAGATGTCCAGAAATCTACCCAAAAGCAAGCCGAGCCTTGCAGTCCTCATCACACCAATGAGACAGGTCTCTCTGGAGATGCTGGTACTCCCAAGCCCCTGCATAGTGGGAGCAGGAGGGACAGTTTCCCTACTCCTTTTCTCCGAGGAAGTCAGGCAGAGCTTGCTTTTTTGGGTGGAGCGATTATAAATTTTAAGCTTTCCCCTCAATACTTGGATATCCTTTGGCTCCTTCCCTCATCTCAGTCATGTCCCACCTGGCACCATGGAAATTTTAGCTGCAAATGGTTTATCTTGCACATTTTTATTTGATCGCCATCATTGCTTTTTTGCTTTTCTTTTTCTTCTTCTTTTTTCTTTCTTTTTTTTTTTTTTTTTAACTCAGAGGAAACAATTACAGGAGACATCCCTGTTAATGAACCAGTAACTCAAAGCACTTAATTACCTAAAACAAAGTCTCAGCTTTGATGCTAATATTTTATTTTTAAACATGAGTGAGGGCTACAGAAAGCAAGGGAGTCTGATGAATTGGCAAAACATTTTCATTGAGCCTTATTTCCCCAAATTAACCAGGCAAGTTGCAGTCCCAGCTATTTATAAGTCTAGTTAAGGGCTGCTCCCTTGCGAGGTGTCTTTTTTTTTTTCCTTCCCCCTCCCCTCCCGTTCTTACTGAGGTATCTCAGTAATTCAGACTCTTACCTAGATATCTCATGCAGGGGAATCTCGGTGGGAAGGTCTGATATCTGATCTGTTTCTATATTTAAAGGTAAATTTCATCAGGGGGGGAATGTTTTATTGAGCCATCTCCCCTGAAATTGTTGTGTTGTTGGTTTTTGTTTGGTTTTTTGTTGGTTGTTTTTTTATTTTTTCACAGTAAGCTACATTCAGAATAGCAATATTTTAAAGCAGGGGGTTTTTTTCTGAAAAAGGCAAGGAAAAAAAAAATTTCTCCTTTTCTCCCAGGAGGATTATGCAGGATCTGCCATAGGGAAAGGATGGGGCAGCAGGAGAAAGGGCTTATCCTCAGAAAACTTTGGAATGTTATTAATATTTAAAAAAAAACCAAACAAACAAACCCAAAAATCTGAAATTTAAGGTACCTGAGGACGGGGACAATGATGGGAAACATCTGCAGCAGGGTGACCTGTGGGCTCTGCAACACACTGGAGATGGGGACACCCCGTCTCTCTGTGCCCTCTTCTGATAAAGCCCAGAAAGAGTTAAAAGATCAAACACTCTTCAACCCCACACGGCTCTCTAGTTTATAAAACATATATTTTTTAAAACGCTGCCCCTGCTGGGACAAAAAAAATAATAACAATAAGGCTGCAGGATGATTTTGTGACAGAAACCCCCCCTCTCTACCCAGGCAGCCAGGGATGACTTGGCCAATGTTTAATGAGTTTACAATGTTACGTATCTCTTTATCTTTTAATCCATTTAATCAACAAAATTTCAAACAAACAAACAAAAAGATGAAACAACAACAACAAAAAAAAAACCCAATGCCCCCAATTTGTGTTTTGTTTGACTGCGAGTAATATTCATGTCTGCATGAGGATGGCATGTAATTAACATGTCATAATCAAAATGACTAAGTTTGACACATTATAATCACTGCATGGAGATTATAGCATAGCCACAGGCGATCTGCACAGCCTATCTTAATATCATTTGCATAATGAAAGCATGGTGGCAGTAATAGCTTTTTTCTCTTGTTATCATAATTTCACCCAGGGCTGCAAAGGGCTTTGGTACTGTCAGATGTTGCCTGTTAAAAGTCATTGCGAGTTGAAGACTCCGGTCCAAGTGACCTAAGTATTTCCATGTGAGCAATCACTGCGTGGCTGCATGAAAATATAAGGAGATGGGTTTGTTTTTTTTTTTCCCTGTGTTTTCACAGAAAATAAATGTGTACATCTTCATTTTGAGTTCCCGATGGAGGATCTCGTTCTTACCTGGGAGGTTCCTGCACAACCAGATCATGTTCTCTGAGCCACCCCCAAATGAATATTTAGGGAATAACACTGTGTGCTGATACAGCACTTCCTCAAAACAGCTACTGAAGGTGCCTGGATGGTGGTGCTCCACCAGCCTGGCCCCAGCACCCCTATGGAGGGTGCTGGTGCTGGTGTTCTGCTCTTACCCACCTGCCTGGAGTAGAAGGACCACATCTGAGCAGCTTGTCTGGCTCAGGCCACCAGCTGTGGCTCTCCAAAGTGATCCCAGGCTGGAAGGTGATTGATCACCCTGAATGGAAAATAGCACATGCTTTGATGACCTGTACGGTGAACCAATGGCCACTGCTGCAGTCTTCTTAGCTGGTTCCTACCCAGTAATAAGAGATCAACTCTACTTGTTAAATCAGAGAAATGTCTGCAACCCTTGGCAGGGAAAAAGAAGAAAAAGAGAGAGGCTGAGAATTGACACCAAGTCTTGCAGAGCAGCTCAGGTTGATGCCCCATGTACCCTGTGGTGAAAGCAGAGCCATGGGGTGTAAGGGGCTGGCGAGGAGCAACATGCTGTCCCTTTACACACAAACTGGTCAGCATAGTGCAGAGGGCTGTTCTTTCAAGTGCAGTTCCACCTTTGATTCAGGAAAGCTGAATACCACATCCCAGCTCCTCAAAGGGTCAAGGGAAGGGAGAACCCAAACTTTGTTCATCCCCCAGAATCATAGAAAGGTTTGGGTTGGAATGGGCCTTTAAAGGCCACCTAGGGCCTTTAAAGGCCTGCAATGAGCAGGGGCATATTCCACTAGACCAGGTTGCTCAGAGCCCTATCCAACCTAGCCTTGAATTTTAACATGGTTGGGGCATCTACCAACTCTCTGGGCAACTAGACCTCTTCTGCCTGGCCAAACCAAACCCCTAAGGACAAATATCCAATACAGGGAAGCATTTGAGTTGGACTTTGGTCTGTGTAGGAACCTTGTGCTTCCTTTTTTACCTTTGTGGTAAGTAACGCTTGTAAGAGTTTGGTATTTTTCCAGGACTTCACTCGTACCAGTAATTCCATATTTTGTAACTCACAGTGTCAGGCTTTTCTGTCATTGCTATATTGTTCCAGCCAGTATACAGTCCAATCACATTAACACACAATAATCTTCCTGCAGACGTTACAGCATTAGGAATTACACATTTATCTTATACTACAGAGCGTGGCAGCAGCTCGTGTAACATAAACCTATATAATCCTCTCAGATACATTTGGGAAAGTTCCCACAGAATTTGGAAAAGACCAGAGCCGATGACATTAAGTTATTTGCACAGTGTCCTAGCAGCCAGGTAAAATAATGTCATATATACAGAATTATCTAAAATTATTTTAGCGTGGTGTGCTAAAATGCTTATGTTAAATTAGGTTTTGGTAATAGACTCAAGTTGTTTCCCGGGATCCTAGCAGAGATATTTTGTTGGCCCTTTTTATTTAAGTAGAATTTTTATCAAATCCACGTACAAAGAACAAATGTGCCCTGTGAGGTAATTTTTAAATTGGAATGATATCAGTTATAAGATCAGCAGTTTTCCCTAATCTGAAATTACCCAACCAGATGTACAGGTCTGTATGTACTAAACCCATTTGTCCTTTAAAATACCAGCCTTGAGTACTCACCCAGCTAAAATGACAGGACATGCAACATTTCCTAAAGACCGAGAGAAATTATGTAATTTCAGAGCCAAAATAATTACAAAATAAAATATCCCTCATGGGAAAAAAATCTACCAACGGCTCCTTTTCTAGTATCTGCCCTGTATGATGAGTTCAGGCTGGTTAACACCTTTCAATTCTCATATCAGAGGCTGCAACGTTGCCTCACGCTTTGTGATGCCTGTTGAGGCATCTGAGGGCCCTGTAGGTTCATGTTGAAGTGGTAGAACCTGGGATAAAGCCCCATTTTTCTGTGTAAGTCATAGAACTGTCTGCAGCGGCTACTACGGACAATAGTGAGAAGCAGAGGGATGCACAAGAGCAGCTGCCTGTCCCCAAACCTGCAGCCCCTTGACGCCTGCAAGGAATCTGTATTTGCTTGTGGTCAAGCATAGACATCACACCATCCCAGATCATTAGGTGGGGACCCAAAACCAGAGTGACCCCAGCTGACAAACCAGGAACATAATGGCCTTCAGCAGTGAATAAGGCAACTTCTAATGCAATGTGGTTCCTTCCAGGATAGGTTCAAAGGGAAGATTGGTGGTACACCTGTGGGACTTCAGGCTACTCTAGCTCAAAACTGTTTCTGCTCCAGTTACGGCCAACTCATGGAGGTAGAATCATAGAATGGTTTAGGTTGGAAGGGACCCTGAAGATCATTGACCCATTCCAACCCCCCTGCCACGGGCAGGGACATCTTCCACTAGAGCAGGTTGCTCAAAGTCATGTCCAACCTGGTCTTGAACAATTCCAGGGAAGGTGCCTCAACAACATCCATGGGCAACCTGTTCCAGTGCCTCACTACCAGAACATAACTAGCTGCTAAAAAGACCCTCAAAATGGTCCCCTGTCTCATGGACCCCCATGTCAAACCTGCAGTGTCAAACAAATATCTGTTCATCTCTGTCCACCCACTGCTATTACCAAATAAAGTATCTGTTGATTGACAGAAATACAAATTCTTGTGTCAATTACCTGTTTGTCAGTGACATCTAACACAGAGAAATGCTGGCCTGTGTCTGGGATCCTGGTAATTTCTTTCAGCATATTTCTGTCCTGCTGATGTCTGGGACCTTTACACATAGATTACAAAATATTCATTTTCTCCCATAAAGGCACCAAAGAACTGTTTCCAGCCTAATTCAGAATCTCTCCTTGTGACTCAGTGACTGCCCTAGCAGGTATTATTTATGTGACAAAAGCACCCAGAGACCCTGACTGAACTGCATTTGACTCTGAAGTCCTGACTCATAAGAGGGAACTCATGCTCTAGAAAACTGGTATTTTAAACCATCAAAGCCTTGAGAGGGAAAGCTGGTGAGCCAAGCTCATAGGCTGGAATTGGAGCTAATACCAGGACCTGGATGGGGCAGGTTGCTACCAGATATGCTGAGCCATGCCCTACCCTTGTAAGCCAGGACATCATCTCACAGAAAGGGTCACTGAAATGTGCCACATTGCCTCTGAAATTAGAGTAATAGAATTGTCTAGGCTGGAAGGGACCTTTCATCAAATCCAACCATCAGCCTAACTCTGACAAAACCCACCAGTAACCCATGTCCCTCAGCACCATGTTTGCCCAGCTTTTATATCCCTTCAGCACTTCCCTCAGCAGCCTGTTCCAAAGCTTGATAACTCTTTTGGTGAAGAAATTTTTCCTAATATCCACCTTAAACCTCCCCAGTGCAACTTGAGGCCATTTCCTCTTGTCCCATCGCCTGTTCCTTGGGAGAAGAGATGATACCCACCCTGGTTACACCCTCTTTTCAAGGAGTTGGAGAGAGAGAGGTCTTCCCTCAACCACCTTTTCTGCAGGCTGAACCCCCTCAGCCGCTCCTCACAAGGCTTGTGCTCCAGACCCTTCACCAGCTCTGTTGCCCTTCTCTGGACTCGCTTCAGCACCATAATGTCTTTCTTGTCATGAGTGACCCAAAACTGAAGACAGTATATTCTGATCATCCCAGTCCTCTGCTGAAAATACCGTGCTGTTTTCCCATCTGGCTCATGACATTCCCAGACCCCATTGACAGCTGTTGGCTCTCATGGACCAGTGCCTTGCAACGTGCATCCCACTGACCACACTGGGGTTTCACCGAGGAGGGTGTTTTTACTCTGAAAAGCCCTCGTAGGGCTGAGACACAGTGAGTGAGGGTCTCACCACCAGTTTGGCTTCTTGCAACCGAAACAGGGATGTGCTGTGCCCCTCCCAGGGTGGCCACCTACTGCTGCAACGGCTCTTTAAATTCCCGTTCTTAAGTCAGACTAAAGTCAAAACCCATCTCGCTGTCATAATTCCAGTAGTTTATGTGTCTTCTAATCACATGTTTTATGGTTAGGAAAAATGCCCCATGGGAGCTGATTAAAGGTTTATGAGAACCAAGAAAATCTGATAGGATTTGGTTTGAATCCGACCAGTTTTTTAAGTTTCCTATCCATAAGCTTTTAAGTACTTACAAGCCATTATTTCTGTCTTTGATGCAGTAGGGAGGTTGTTTTTCTTTTTTGTTTTTTTTTCCTTTTTTTTTTTTTTTCAGGGGGAGGGGGAAGAAAAAAGCAACATAAATCTCAGAGCAGAGATTTTTAAAAATGATTATCAGATTTGGGTAAGATTTATCTTCCTCTTTAAAAAAAGCTTTTCACAATCACAATATAAACGCATTAGCACAAGAGCAGTCTAAACTCACATTCAGAGAGACACAGCCCTCCAATATGGGGCTTTTTCAGCAGAAAGCACCTGGAACATGAAAGCAGCTTAACTCCTTGCCTCCTGGGTCTTCAACCAGACTTTGCCTTGGGTAGAGCCAGAGATATCACAGAAATGTGATATTTCAAGCCCTATGAAGTTGTCTCAGTGGAAGGGTCTTTGCTTGATTATACCAAGGGTTTGCAACGGAGGGGTTACACAGGTTGCTGCTGCACATGAAGTCTGGGTATCTTCCAAACCAGTTTCTTCTTTCTGCTAATACGGCACAAAGCTTTTCTTGGCTTTTGGTGGGAAAAGGGGAAACATCTCCATTTCAGCCTGTCACTGCAGTTGGGCAGTGCAACTAGCTCCCAAGCAAAGATGGTTGGAAGGGGTTAATTCAAAGACATTGTCCCTCCACCCTTTTCCCTTTTTTCTTTTTTTCTTTCCCTTTTTTTTCCTTCCCTCTTTCTTTCCCTCTCTCAGTGGACTTTTATATAGTCTATGGGTCTTGCTCTAAATAAGTAAAGGGCTTACTTATTTTCCTTGACTGCCTCAGGTGTTTCCCTTCTCATAGCAATAAAAAACATTTGGTTTCTTCCAACCAAAATTATTCTGTAATTCTCAGGCAGTCTACAGGAGACAGACTGCATGAGCCAAAAGGCACTGAGTTGGACATCTGAATTGTTGACAACAGTGACATGAGGGTCGAGATGCCTTGGTTCTGCCCCCAACCTCTTCCCTGAGAAGCCTGTAGTGAGCCTTGTTCTATTTCACCTCATTTTTTCAACTACAGAAGAAGGGAAAAGAATGCTTGACTAAGAGTAGTGCTGTACAAAAAGATTACAGCTGCTGAAGTGGTGTAATCCAAATCCACTGATATTATACCTATTGTATGTGTTTCAGTGCATGGTAGGTATAAAGGCTTGCTGGCTAGTTCTGCTCCCACTGACTTCAGTTGCACTCAAGAGCACCTCCATGCTGCTCAGCATTGGAAAAAAACACATAAAACAATAGGTACCAAAAGTTTCAATTGAGAAGTATTTTGACAAAATACAGATGGATGTAGGAACAATGTAAAATGCCAAGAAGGTGAAGAAGAGACAAACACCTGCACAAATATTCAAAAGCCTCTCTCAGGCTCTGCAATACTCACCCTCCATCAGGAGCTGCTGATTTGGTGTGAGTTATTAACAGCCAGGTTTCTAGTGGGCATTGAGCAGGTATTCATGAAGAATAGCAATCCCTAGTTCCATAAATTCCCTTTTTTCCCCATAAAATCAAGACTCCTATCCCAATAATCCTGCAGCACAGCCTGCAAACTTCCACTTGTGCTGCTGCAGATGAGGCCCACAACACTGCCTGGATGGTATCCTTTCCCCTCCATCAGGTTTGCAGGTTAAAACATAGTATCATAGAATGGTTAGAGTTGGAAGGAACCTTGAAGATCATCGAGTTCCAACATCCTACCCTGGCCAGAGACACCTCCCACCAGACCAGGTTGCTCAAAGACCCATCCAGCCTGGCCTTGAACACCTCTAGGGATGGGACTTCCACAACTCTTCGGGCTGTTCCCATGTCTCACCGCTGCCACAATAAAGAATTTCTTTCTAGTATCTAATATAAATCTCCCCCCTTTCAATTTCAAAACATTACCCTCCGTCCTGTTGCTACATGCTCTATTAAGGAGTCCCTCTCCATCTCCCCTGTGGGCTCCCTTCAGATCCTGGAAGACTGCTATATGGTCTCCCAGGAGCCTTCTCTTCTCCAGGCTGAATAACCCCAGCTCTCTCAGCCTGTCCTCACAGGAGGGGTGCTCCAACCCTCTGATCATCTTTGTGACCCTCTGCTGGACATGTTCCAACAGGTCCATGTCCTTACTGTGCTGAGCATATACCATATGATGCAAACAAATAACAAAGAACATATTTCTTTGAGAAATATTTCCACACGAGAAGGAAATTATTTCCACACAGGATGGGTACAGTTATTTGTCAACTCCCCGCTGCCCCCACCCCTTAATCCAACCTCAAAAACAAACAAAAAAAAAAGGCAATAAGACAATGGTCTCACAGGTCTGAAAACACGCGTTTCTGCAAATCATGGTCTCATTCCCCTATGGTGTGTACTGCTCCTGCCAGGTTCCTGTCGGTGTCTAGGGATGTTTTGGGAATGGCAGCACCAAAGGACGAGTCTGGGTTCAACCCACATCATTCCCAGCATTGCAGATACAGAAATATTTAAGCTGACACACGCTCCATCCTGGCGTTCAGCAGAGAGCGACACTAACTTCTGGAAAATAGAAGAGCCCCAGGGCAGGCTAATAACAGCACTACTTAAGAACGTAAGGCAATTATTACCTCCAACTGTGAAGGAGTCTGAGTAATTAAAAAGAGTTCTTTATTTTGATTAAAAAAGATTCCTTTCAGTCTGTTTGAATCTTCAGTAAAAGCCCTGAATGATATTTTTAGATGCCAGAAAAGAGATTCAGCAATTGATGCAAGATGCATAACAAACTCATTTGGAAATTTCTCCTATTATCATCATATTAGCCAAAATCAATTAATTTCTCATTCTTTCACCCACATCACTTCCTGGAGACAATGCTGGTCTAACCCAAAGCTTCTGAAACCTTCTTTGGATTAACAGAAATCCAAAATTAATTGGGTTTAATTACTATAAATTTCCTTCCCAATAAAATCTCAAGAATTTCCAATCATGCTGATTTATTTGAGTAATTAGAAAGCTATTCACAGATGTCACACTGTTAGGTAGCGTGGATAACGCGGGGTTTGCTTAACTGGATCCTGAGACCACAGTGCTATGAAGAATGATGTAGAGAAAAAAAAACTCCAATAAAAAGCGGGAGATTAAGGGAAGGCGAATGACACAACCTCAGGCTGTGCAGGCAATGCCAGTGGATTCCCGTGGGAAACTCCCTACCCTCCACTGTATCTCCTTGTGTCTGCTGCTCAGAAAATAACTTGCTGTGGTCCTTGTGTTTTGCACCCAGTAGGTCTTGAGGGGCTTTGCAGCCATCCCCATTTAACAGAGGAGGAGCACAAGTCTCCTGCAGATGAGGCGTCTAAACTAGGGTCAGCCCAAAGGATGGTGCCAAAGCCAAAAGAAGAGAAGGGTTAAAAATTCTCAGGGGGTTGGGGCAGGTCCTACATCTCCACAGGGGAAGATGGTGAAAACCCAGCAGGCCCCATGCACCCATGAGCTCATTATCTCGTGAGGAAAAATGGGGTTATGTTTTCTTGTAAAGGTATTTTTCCAAAGTAGCCGAGACTAAGGTGGGAATCATCCCCCCTACCTTCAGACACAGATGATTGTGCTGCCAAGAGCTGGACTGATCATGGTGCCCACTTAGTGGTGAAAAATAGATTCATGGGGGGATTCTTCTGATGTCATACTGCTCCTGCCTCTTCCTTTGGAAAGGCTGAAGGATCAAGGTGAGTCTGGAAGAGACCCTTCATTTGGTTTGTCTTCCTTCCTTTCCTCAGCAAATCAAACCCTCTGCTCAGCTGAAAACCACACTCTTTCTAGGGAGGCAAAAGTCTTTGGGTTTTTTTGACTGTCCTTTGGCCTGGGAGTTTCAGGAATTCAAAAGCTTGGGGAAAATAACACATTTCAGGTTCTCCTTCCCTCCAAGTGAAGAGCCAGGTCTGACAAATGGAACACACTTGATTTAATTAGAAAGGTCATTTGCTGATTAGTAAATTAAAAGAAAGCATGTCTGGGTCACCAAACTTGAGAGGAAAGATTCAATTTAGTACCATAAATATAAATAGCAGTTTGTAAGATGGGAAGAGCATATTTTTAAAGACTCAGCTGTGAGCTGAATCTAAGAGCTTAAATCTGAACCTTGACAGTGAATTCCCCCCCTTCCCAATCCCCCTTCAAATTATCTTGGGTTTATACATGCCAGTATTTGACTAATAACATAATATTTAAATACCACAGTAATCTTAGCATCATAATCCTGACACTCACAGGTTATCTTAAATAAAGGTCAGCTGAAGAACGCGGTGTTGTCCAACCCCCTGTGGCTGTCAGACATCCTCAGCCATAAGAAATCATCTTTACTTTTGGCCTGAGCTTTTAATGGTTCTGAAAGCTGCTGCTTTTGTCTAAATACATACACATCATGCAGCAGTTTAGGAAATAGGTGAAAAGGCTTTAATGGAGAGATTAGCGCTAGACATTGTGAAGCTGCAACTAGGTCATAAGAGATTTCAGAGGTCAGGAAATTTTACAGGGCTTAAGTGTTTTGTAATGTAGTTTAGTTTGCCCCTGAACCAGGACATAATGGATGCTTCAAAACTTGATCTGCATTGATTAAAAATAACTAGGCTGCAGCTACTCTGGGCTGAGAGTCACTTGACTAACTCCAGCATGTACCAGCAACTACTCTGGTTTCTGCAATCATTTTAATGGGGATGGGGTCAGGTGAGGCAGAAAAGGCATTTCTTCCTAATAAAGGCCACCAGTGTCAAAGAATCAGAAAATCAGACAGTTAACAAAGCCAGAAGTCTTTTGTCCCTCTTGTATAGTCATAGCCTTCCTAGTCTTTGTACACATGGATTAGGGAACATCTCATTAAAGAATTATATACCAACCATTTAAATAAGGTATTCAGGGGAAAAGGAGGGATCTAAGTGCAGAATGAGCCTTCTGTGTAAAATTAATGCTGTTGAACTTCATTATACTAGCTTTCCTCCATACCTAAGGACCCACCTTTCTGATACCCACCAAAGCACAAACAGTAACCTCAATGGGCACCAGCAGCAGCCAGGAAAAGAGAGAAATCACCTTTCAGATCAAGCATTATTGGAAGGTTATTTAAAAAAAGAATACAGGTCTTTGTCCCCTGTGCTGATAGGAGAGATAGCACCTCTCCTATGAAGACAGGCTGAGAGGGCTGAGGCTATCCAGCCTGGAGAAGAGAAGGCTCCAGGAAGACCTTAGAGCAGCCTTCCAGTATCTGAAGGGAGCCTACAGGGGAGCTGGAGATGGACTCTTTGTCAGGGAGTGTAGTGACAGGACAAGGGGTAATAGTTTTAAATGGAAAGAGGAGGGATTTACATTAGATACTAGAAAGAAATTCTTTACTGTGGCAGTGGTGAGAAATGGGAACAGGCTGCCCAAAGAGTTGTGGAAGCCCCATCCCTGGAGGGGTTCAAGGCCAGGCTGGATGGGGCTTGGAGCAACCTGGTCTGGTGGGAGGTGTCCCTGCCCAGGGCAGGGGGGTCAGAACTTGACGATCTTTAAGGTCCCTTCCAATTCTAACCATTCTATGATACTATAATAGCTGCTCTTTAACATCCATAGCCCAATTTGCCTATTTTCTACACTTGCATGGTTGTATAATTCAGCAGAGACTTGGGGAAAGGCAACATAGATGCACAAATATGGGTGAATGTAAAATCATTGAATGTTGAGTCAGTGGGAAGCCACCGAAGCCAGTCAACACTGCAGATGCTGACAGCTCTGTGCATCTTCATCCCTACTTACCTGTCTGAAATGACACCCTGGTGCAAATTTATTTGGGTATATAGAGCATGTGCATTATCAATAACCTCTGCTCATTGCCTGAGGTAAGTTATTCTGAAATTTTGTGGGGAAACCTAAGCTGTGCTCCTAGACAATAACAATAGCACCTCTCTGAGTCTCATTCATGTCCAAAGTCATGAGTCAATTCAGAGAAGTTTCTCAAGAATGTATCTATTTTAAAACTGTGGATTTAATGAATTAAATATAATCCTTAGCAACCAAAACTTGTAATAAGTCACGGTCACTCTGGAAGAAGACTCAATACCGAAAAAGCAGCCTCAAACCCCTTGGAGGAGTGAATTTCATGCTCCAAGGAGAGATTGAGGCTAGAGTTCCCAGCTCTAAAACAGATGAGATACAAAAAAATGCTGTGGACAATTTGACTGGAGAAAACTTTGGATGGAGAGGAAGAGCTCTATGTATTGAGTGTATCAGAAGAAAGAGATTAATTATTACCCTCCACCATGAGGCCAAGAACCTGCCCCTCCCAGGGAGAAAGTAAGAGGTACTAGGCAAAATCTGCAAATTTATGAGCACAACAAAACCCCACGACTGGAAACAAAAGCCATGAAACACATCACACGGCATTAGAAATCTTTGTTAACTGTAAAATAGCAGGGGGGGGATATGGTGGATTCCCCCTTGATTGATGTCTTCCAGCCAAAAGCATGTTTGCTTCCCTGGAAGATAGACTTCAGGTAGACACAAGTACTTGGTTCAATCAAGGGAGTCACTGGACCGAGATACAGAGAAAGCCAAACTGATCCATTCTGGCCTTCATAAATCTCTGAAACCCTTCCACGGGGATTTGTCCTAGGATGCAAAAAATACATAGACTATGATCCAATCATTGGGTCAGCCAGGTACAACTTTGTCCAAGACTTCTCTCCCTCTTCCCAGCCAAGCAAAAGTAATGGAAGCGGCAGCCATCAAGCTGTGGCGCAGTTTGGTTAAAAACACTGATAATGCACTTTCAGTTCTTTATTTGGAAGATCATGTGGTTTCTTACCCTGTGAGGCCCAAAAAAATATGTGGCCTGGTGCACTCTTGGCAAAAGCATAGATTCACTGAAGCTTACAATTAATATTTAATACCAACAAGTCTTCTGTGATGCAGTGCGGATGTAAATAAGTGGAGAGAACGTGATATTTACCCCACTATAAAACATTCATGAGAGCTAAGCTATTTACAAAAGCCAAATATGACACTGTATTTACTGTAG
>VZTM01022066.1:3820-24859 GCA_013400555.1 Jacana jacana | reverse complement strand
CCTGGATGCTCCTTAGTGTCTCCACCTCCGCCTTGAGTTCAGCCACTATGGTGAGCACNGTCACTGCGGCTGTGGCGGGGCCAGCTCAGAAGTGGCTGACCTTAACCACTGCGGGCTACTTCCGGGTACTGGCCGTTTAAATCTCCTGCCATTGCCCTGGCACCGCCCACGCCAAGATTCCTGAAGTTAAATGGGTTTTTTTCATCATTGATGTTGGTCTGCCTGGCTTAATTGTTTTTGTGCATGCTTCAAGAAAGAACAAAGTAGTTCTTTATTCTTCCCTTGCCTTAGTGGTTTGATTTAGTAGGATCTGCTTGTTAGGGTAAGCGAGAAGTCAGCAGTCTTTTTATACAATTCTACTTTGTGTATTGAGACTTGAGTTTGGAGTACAAATGCATGCAATTAGATTTGAAGAACTGAATTCCATTTCTTGTGCTTTCTTAATGTACTTTGGAGAAATTAAGTTTTAAATTGCATCTTATTGATTAAAACCTATGCAGTATGTCTCCTCCCAAGAGATTTTATATCTACAGGTGAAGATAAACCAAATGTCAAGTGGGAAATTGAAATGGAGGATAAAGGACTTGCTAAAAGCAGAGCAGAGACTGTAATCAGCTTCTCTCAACCTAGTCTTGTTCAGTAGTTACTCTTCTAAATTGACTAGCAATCTAACCTCCTCCTCTGTGGGTTGACTGATGGAAGAATTTCTCTGCCTAAAATCTTGCAATAGGACAAGTCTTTTTCCTTGGAATTTCGTATGCTTATCTTGCAATGGATTCTATGAACATAAAGCTCTCCATGGACCATAGACATCACAGTCAGTTATAGCCATCTTCTTAGGAGAATGTTGCACCATATGATCTTTTTCATTACATCTGAGATTGCACATGCTGAAAAGGTAACCATAAAACCAGTGTTTTGAATATTGAATATGAGGTAAGTACAAAAAAAAAAGACCCTCATTTGAGGAAGCAGGCTGGTAAAAGTTGGCAGACTCAAAGTATTTATTTTAAAAACTCCCTGACATTACTATGACCTTATGTAAAAAAAGATAAAATTATAGTTANAGCAGGCTGGTAAAAGTTGGCAGACTTTTTGTCTGACTTTTTGTAAAAAAAGATAAAATTATAGTTCCACTGAAAGTATTTAATAAAATAGTGTTTAGAATCATTCTCAGACAATATATTGAAAGGGTTGAAAGTCTTTTTTTCTGCCTTTTCCATGTCTCCCTTAACTGGCCATGGTTACTTTTTTCAGGCAATGAGAACATTTGTGAATACTTGGGTTTGGTTTTGTTTATAACTAACTGTGAGAGGGTCTGGAAAGGATACAGTTGGTCCAGTGAATAGGCAAGGAGATTACAAAAGATTGTGAAAATTCAGGTTTATTAATATATTACATGCCTGACTTACTCTTAAAAAGATCTTACTTACATCCTCTAGATGTAAGTGTTCATCTTGATTTGAAATAAAGTCCTTTTAAAGATGTCAGAAGTTGACCATCCCAAAATAGAGGTTTCCCAAGTTATGTCTTTTGAAAACACTTTCTCAATGTGTTAAGGCTTCAACTTCTCGTTATCCTTCATCGATTAAAGCTACTTCTCTAATGTATTCAGGAGCTTGTTCTCATATGTTTTTTGTATTGTGACACAAAAATCCATGCTAGTAATTGTTTAAAGGGTTTTAATTTCATGAAAATATGTGTATAAGGAAACTGTAATCTTTATCAGAAGAAATATACTGAGAGTGAATCTTCTAATGCAGTTTTGATGAAGTCCAAATGCAGGGCAGGTGTTCCCTTGTAGGTGCAATTTGACTATGAAAGCTGCAAAATACTGTAAATATTACTGTAAAATAAAGCTCAGCTTCACAGTAGCTTCTGCTCCGTGCTTTTTAAAAGCATACAGTTAAAATAAGTTGTCATAAAATCCTCATAGCTAGCAATAAGCTGAGATGTTTGTGGAGCAATTTGCTTGTCTCTTGACTTTCCCAGAGGTGGATATTAACATGCCAGACTTCAGTGCTCAGTTCAGAATTACTGCTGCTAGAACAGCTTGTAATTGTTTTACGTTTTAAGAATTATTTTTCTTTCTGAATAAAAGTTGTTTTTTCTGGCTTGTTTTAACATTACTGATCTTCTGTTGAAACCTTTTATTTTTTTGGGGTGGGGTGAGATTGCTTACCATGAGAGATGTTTTCTGAAAAATATTGATTTGCAGGTTTGTTCTGGGGAGTTGTGGTAAATTGAAAACACCAGTATTACAATGGAAATACTCCTGGAACTCCCTTAACACTAGCAGATAGTGTGGTAGGTACTCTGTAGTTTAAGGTGATGTTACTCTTTTTGAACAGTCCAATTTCTCTACCAATATAAAATAATTTTATCTTCTGTGATTTTCCATTTATGGTTCTTGATACTATTGTTTCATGTATGCATCTTTAGGGGAACCAAAGGTATTCTCATCTGCAAAGCTCTATTTTTCAGAGGTTCAGCCCTGAATGCATTTTAAAAATCTACTTGGCACATTACGCTCAGCTGTAAGGAGGAAATTTCATTGTATTAAAAAAAAACAACAAAACCCTGTTGTCTTACATCTTTTTTTCTTCTTACTCTTAATTTAACAGTTCACTTCACTGAAAAGACACAGTTTGATACTTGATTGCAGGTGAGATGTGGTGACAGCCTGCTCTGCAGGAGAATTTGGTGCTGGGTTGCCTGCCCCAAGCTCTGAGATACTGGGGGAGGCAGCACAGGAGGCAGCTGGCCCCTTCTGTCCCAGGGAGGTTGGTGGGAGATCCATCTTTGCTGTCTGCTGGTAGGGTTTTTTTTGCAGGTGTGAGCACCATTAATGAAGAGGTGACGCAGGCAGCTGTACCACTTTTGGAAAGATCTGAAGCTCACACTTAGGAGATAAGTCCAGAAGCTGCTGTGTTGTGTGGCTGCAATGAGGTTGATACTGTGCTCAATGTGAGTGCTGGAGGTGATCTGGAAAGGAAGAGTTGGTCTAGTTATTTATTGCTTGGTCCTTGGTCTAGTTATTTATTGCTTGTAGCTTTTTCTGTCCTGGGGACAGGATGAATGAACAAACTTACTGTACTGAAAAGTTTTGTAAGCATTTCAGTTAAAGTTCAACATGTGCCCAGTAGCTCGTGGTGTTTTTCCACGTTAGCTCTTGCTTACCATGTTTCTTGATCTTCCTTTGGAGAGTCCCACCATCCTGACTTTTCTCTCTATTCTCTCTGCTGTGCTGTTTCACACTGAGGTAGGCACTGCTCTAATCTGTGTCTCTTTTGGCAAATGCTTTTGGCATAGCATCAGTATAATACAGCCTTTCTGTACATGCATGGGTATAAAACACTTCGAGCAGACTGATGACATTTTTCTCTTAATTTGGTACTTTCATTGACTGTACCAAATTCTTTTCCCTCTGCATTTAGATTCGTACGGTCACTCAGAGTAATACCACCATTGGTTACCATGACTATGGATATTTATTTGGCACTGTTTTCTACTGCCTTCCTCTTCCCTGTCATAAGATGCATAAGCTTTTTCCTTCATTTTCTTTGTTTTCCTGCCAGAGCCACATACCCCACCTAACTCCAGCATTTGTTAGGAGGCTTTGCTTAATATTGAAAGGTCAGTGCTCTGCAGTTGGACAGTAATACCCAGCTTGTGTTGTTTGCTTTCCTCCCTACTGCTCCTTGATGGGAACTCCTGGTTGGTTGTTTTTTCTCCTGCTGTGTAATTGTACAAAAGGTTGGCCATAGCTAACCTTTTCATGGGCTTAATTAGCCTGCTAAACATACCTTGTTGTTCTATTTATTAGTGAAAATATGAAAGCTTTTCTGTGTCCAAGTATTCAGGAAGCTCAGAGGAATATACAGCAGCCCTGAGGTGGATGGTAGGTTGGGAGAGAAATGGACATCCTGGAGAGGCGAGATGTGCACAAGCACTGCAATGACATGAGTACTGATAGGTGGCAGAGAGAATTTATTCTGTGTTTTTGTGAAACATCACCTGAGTCATGTCCAGGACAAAGGGGATGCTGCTTTTTTAAGTGTAAGAGGAGACCTTAGCCCTTGTTAAACTTTGTCTGACAGGATGGGAACTTAAAGATCTCTTACAGCCTAAATGATTCTATAAGATTGAGTCCAACCATAAACCTAGCACTGCCAAATCCACCACTAAACCCTGTTCCTAAGTGCTACATCTACTTTTAAATACCTATGGGGTTGGGGACTCAGCCACTTCCCTGAGTAGCTTGTTCCAATGCTCGATAGCCCTTTCAGTGAAGAAATATTTCCCAATATCCAATCTACACCTCCTCTGGCACAACTTCAGGCTGTTTCCTCTTGTCCCATTGTGGGTTACTTAAGAGACTGACCCCCCACCTCACTACAATCTTGTCTCAGGTGGCTGTTTTTTCTTTTTCTTTGAAACATAAAAGTTTCTAGCATCTTGCATCATGTTAATAATACTGGTACTAATTACCGTTATGGTAGCTCCTTGAGCCACATTGTCCAAGTCATCTTATTTGATACCATTTCAAAGAAACAAGACTGATTCATACCATTTTGGAAAGGCTGGGAGGTGATGGTAGATGATGATAGTTGTTTGTTATCGTGCTTCCTGTAAAGACAAGAATTTTAGGTCTTGTAATGGATAAATACCACAAGTCCTAAGTTCCTATCAGTGTTTTGCTCATGGTGCCTAAACATATAGAATGGTTGCAAAGCAAGATGGGTGAGTGTTAGCTCTTTGTGTACATTGCAGGTTGTTGATTCTGACTATACTTATCCTACTTATCCCTGCTTATTCCTCATGGCGTACTTGCTTTTTTTTTGAGAAACTTGATTTACAAATATTTTATGGTGGTTTCTGCTTGCACCCTCAGCCACTTCTGACATCAGTCCCTGTAAACTCAGACATAACTTCTAAAAGCAGCAGCATGATGGTTTGTAGGAAATAAGTTGCCTTTTCTGTTCTTTGATGGGTCCTTATTTGTAATAATTGTCTTGTGAAGTTTAATAGTTTAGTTATTTCATGTTGCTTTGAAATGGTGTTTGAATAACTTAATTTTAACCCTCTAAAGCAACTTAAGAACATAGATTTAATGTAATTTTAGTTAGAAGTTAAGGTTTTCCCCCTTTCATTTGTAGGTTCATTAAGTATCGCATTGCACATAGATGTCATTAGGTGAAAACATTCCATTGAGGTCTTATTTTGTCAAGGAAGCTTGTGGTATAGGTTCTGGATTCTTTTCTACAAGCTCTTAGGATGATAACTGGTGTTTTCTCTGAGCAGGATTGAACACTGCCTGTTGTGTCTTAAATTATGTTTTTTGGTGTCAGTGTAGGCCTGGTTCTCTTATGTCAATAGAAGATACTAAGTAGATTCAGTGCAAACCTGTGAAGATTAATGGAAAAAAATAGCATGTTAATATCTTCTGTATTAGAGGGAAAGCCATGGATGCTGTTTTCATTCTTACTGTGGTGCTTTGAGGCTGTATTCCTTCATATGGCACTCCAACTGAAATAATTTGTCTTGAAGGTGAGTGTTGTTCAGAAGAGTATTTTCCAGTAGTTCCTTGCATGGCAGCCACAAGTTAAACTAGATGATCCTTATTTTTAATGTAAAATTACCATTTAATTGCCTTCCATCACTCCTGTGTCTCTCTGATAAACTAGCAGTTCTGCTTTTCTCCAGGCTGTCACTCAGCTTGGATAAACCTTCCCTTTTATATTTTAAATGGAATCCAGTGAAACTTTATTCATACCATTTCCTCAAATACCAAGGCAAGAGTATATATGAGGCTTTTTAATAACAAACTGTCCCTTTCATGATAAAAATGAACCTGAGGAAGGATATTTGGAACACCAATGGAGCAGCCTCTTAAATACGGCCCTATCTTAACAAGAAAGAACAAACAAAAATTGGTGGGCTTGTACAATTTTTGAAAGATTATGCTTGACTTCTTTTAGACTGACAGAGAAGGTAATTACTGTGTGCAGGTTCCTCCTGAGCATGTTGCCTGTCACTAAGCATTTGTATTTTGGAAGCTCTGGTTTGAACACCTCACTTCACCCTATTACTGCAGCATGGTGCAAGAGCCGTAGCAGCCGCCTGCAGCAATGGTACAGGGCCCTGTCAGTGCTTTGAAAGTGCTAGGCAATAAATAGGAAGTCAGGATATGTACCTGAGAAGTACCTTATTACGTAGTTCTTGTAATTAATGTGGCCAGACCTGTTCAGCTGCACACGTCCACAGCCCGGCCTTGCAGGGGTCTCCGGTTCTACCATCAGCTCTTCCCTGATCTCATAGCACAGAGCTTCTTCCACAGAGTCAGGTTTGTGTTTTTTTGCAGTCTTCCTGCATCGAGCAGTTTGAGTATCAGGTTCACACAGATGGCTTCTGCATTTCATTCCCATTTGGCTGGGCTGCAGGATCTGTTCCTCTCAAACCTTGTCTGATGCCAACCAGTGTGTCTGACACAGGGCTACAGTGCAGGGGAGAGTCAATTGCACGTTGGCACCCCCTCAGGTAGCCCGAAGGCTTACTTGGAATCTTTCCCGTGTATCATCCCTTGACTCTCGGGCACCCTAACATATGATATCACACATTATTGTGTGAAGATGGGTTTTTTACATTTTTTTTTCCCTCTTGACTTTGATCTTGTATGATCTGACAACATTCTGACAGAAGGCAGAAAAAGAAAAAGCTAGTTAAATCTGCTGTATTGAAGAAGTAGTTGAATAGACGAACACTGTTTTGAGGTACAGAAAATATGGGGCTGTGCATACTTAGGTAAGATTTCCTTCAGGGATTATTTCGTAGCTCAAGAATTCAAGTTTTGAGATGTTTTTTTTTAACACAGCATGTTCAAAAGCATTTTACTTGTTGCTAGAAAAAGCCTTTTGAATTTTCTTCTTGATATTGAAATAAATGATACTTTTATTCTCTTATTGAAACGCTCTGGGTTTCTTTTAAGTAATAAAGCCAGGCTATTCTTGTTTGTTCATTTTCCCCTTCTGCTTTCACTAGGAGCTAAACATGCTTTAGAATTTCCATTTAGAATTCCACTTTCAGAATTTCCTTTGCCTTTCTTTCATGTCCCTGCTCTTCTGCTTACCTCTGTTTGACCTTATAAGCCTTTTCCACTCTGTTTTATACCCTTCATTGTTGCAGTATTTTTATTCTTGTTTCCTTAAGAGCTAAATAAACTCCCAAAGGCAGTTGAAATCTCTGGGAAGGGTCAGCCTATGAATTTAATGGACAAAAGCATCCTAAAATCTAACTCCTGATTTTTTGTTGTTGTTGTTGTTGGGGTTTTTTTTGTGTTTTTGTTTTGTTTTGTTTTGTTTTGTTTTGTTTTTTTTTTAAATTCTGCAGGTTCGGTCTAGTTTTTCCCCTGTAAATTTGCACAGTGAACTTCTCAGAGGAGGATCAATTTAGCTTTGCAAAGTTATGAAGCCCTCCCTGTATTTTATATCTAATACAATTTTAAAAGATAAAAGCAGTAAAATAGTCATAATGTGCAATACGTTGATGTGGACTAGATAAGTTGTGTCTCATTTCTCGTTAAACTTCAAGGAGCAACTGCTATATGCTTATGGCAAGGTTTTATATTTGATTTATTGTTAAAAAGCAGTTCTTGCTTTACTGTTTACAGCTGTTCAAGATTGTCTGGTTTTGCTGGGCTGGAACTTAAGGGAGTGCTTGGCTTGCTGCCTGGTTTTCAGCAGCTTGTCATGGACAGATGTTGTGCTGTCTCCTTCTGAGCATTTTAAAACCGCTCAAGTGAATTCTTCAGACAGCACTTATAAATCCACATGCAGGCTAATAATTTAAACTGTTAGGCTAAAAATTTAAAATCTCAAGTGGCATATTTGATATGCTATTCCGTGAGAGCACACATTAAAAACGAGTGTCAGCCTTTGCTACTTTAAAAATATACTTAGGGAGAAAGTACAAATGCTAATAAACTCTGGTAATAATGTAAGATCATGAAACAGGAGAATATGTAACTCCTCAGTGAGGAGTGCATTACTCTATTTTGCAGTGTGTCTGTAAGATGCAACTTTGAATATTCACATTTTGAATGTGCAAGTGATTGTCATAGATTCACATAATTCCAGGTTCATGCATATAATTGAAAAAGTAAAAAATTATTTGCATGTCCATAACTACTAGGAGAAATTTGGACTATAAATCATGTCAGGCTGCCATGTCAGTTATAAAAGCTGTCAGTGTTACATATAATAACTTAAAAATAAGTTGTTTGACTCTACTGTTCTATATCATATTGGCAATAAGGATGTTTTCAGATTACTAGTAAGAACTCTGGTGGTTACTGTGCTAAAATGAAATTCCAGATAGGCCCAGATATTTATTGTATATTTGAAACTCTCAAGACATTAAGTTGAACCATAAGAGTGCTTGATACTCAGATTTTTTTAAGCTTTTGTATTCTGGTCATTTAGAGAAATGGCTGAGTGAGACAAGGGCAAGATGTATAAAATGTAGTGGCTAAAAGAATGGAAACATTCACTTAGCCAATTTTTGGTACTAAAATATTTAGAAGCATTTTCCTGTTCCAACTCTCTTGTCCTATTTTACTTCAATGGCTTTTACTACCCTGGTAAATGTCTTATTCTGGAGGTTGACTAGCTGCACATCAGCTGCTAAAGCAAGGCTCTTGTCAAGTTGTACCTGGAAAGGATCAGACTGTTGAAGCTAATGTAAGTGCAGAAGCTCTAAGAGAACAGAAAAAATCCTTTCATCAGAAGTTACGGCTCGTTTCTGTTTTTCTTCCCTTAATATGCTTCTTGAGCACATCTATTTTCCTGTGGTTATCCCTTTCTCTTTTCCCCCTAAGCACAGGAGGTCTGGGCGTTTTATGTAAATGTGCTATGTGTTCTTTAGTGTTCAACAAATGCTGCAGGAAAAGAACATCCAAGTGATCCCAACCATCCTTTATTTTGCTTTTTGTGTGTGAATGGACATGAAGGATGATTCTCAAGTTGAACTAAACTGAGTAATGTGAATCTGTATTGTCTGTGGTCCCTTCGGGGGATTTAAAGGCATTTGTGTTAGTAGTTTGTTATTTTTTTAAAAGTATTTGTCCTCTAGCAGTTTTGTTACTGGGCTCTTCTTGCCACTGTTGCCCATGAAGAACTGTTGTATGAAGCAGCACAAAATTTTAGTTTACTTCTTAGTGCATTTTGGCACAGTGCCTTGATTTGTAAGGTTAAGCTTAGTGTTTTCTAAGGGGTGATCCAGAAGCTCTGCAACAACTTATGCAGAGAACACAATGTACATAGCCTACAAACAGAATAAACTGCTAGAGACCCATCTGCACTCAATTAGCCTCTTTCTGTGTGATCTCAGTCTATTTCACTTGTGTTTATTTCATTATATATGAGATCTCATATTCCGAATACCCGATGGCTTAGAGGTGAGATGCAGGTATTTTTGTAATGGGAATTCAGTAACAATGCTGTTGATGCATGAAGTGGAAGGAAATAATACTTTCTATCTCATAACTGTTATTTTTCTAATCTTTTTGATAGCATAGAATATACTATAACTATACATTCAGTTAACGTTCCTTGATATGCCTGTGTACTTCTAGGTATACCCATGGAGCTGTACGTGGAGCTGAGGAGGAAGACATGAAATTTTTAATTATTCTTTTTTAAAACATATGTGATATGCTTCTGAGAGTCACAGAATATGCAGAGTGTGTGAAGGGGGGTTCGGTGCTGTTCCTACCCCAGAGTTTAGTGAAACAGGATGGGAGGGGACTCAGCTTCCTGTGGTGACAATATGACAAAATGTTCAATGAATCTAACTCACTTGACTTTGTAATGTTTCTTCATTTTCTCTATAGTACTTCATGGAATCTACAGAGCTTTGATTTTTGATGTGCAAACTCAGGTCTGGAGATACAGTATTGGTTATGTAAAGATTTCTATACAACCTATACTCTTTATAATACTTTGGAGTTTTTCAATAGTCCCTGCTAGAGTAGGGACTGGTTGTTATGGTCCAAAATGTGTATCTTATCTCTTCTGAATTTGCAAATGGTAACTAAATTTCAATTGCCTCTTTTCACTTATACATAATGAGAAGGTTACAAATCTGAGTTCATAATGAATCATCTCCACTCACTTCCTGATTTCCCCTAAGAAATCTCTTTCCCTTCTTTCTGCCTTCAAACGTGCACAATTACAAATGATGTTGATGCACAATGAGATGTATTAATGCAACAGTACGTTTTTCCTTTCCAAAATGTAAGCCATGTAGGATAATGAAAAGCACAGCCTGATTTCATTTGTGATATATGTGGTCTCTCTGGCGAGAGATCATTTCTTCTCCTGTCCTTGATGAAAATTAGGCTGTCAGATACTAGCTGTCCCTGTGTTAGCAGATGGGTTTCCTTGGCTCTAAATGTCACCAAGTTTTATTATGGTAATGACTCAAGGAAGAAATTGTGGCAAATAGGGTGTCATTAGCTAAGCAGAATTTAACAATGAAGAAGCATCCTGACAAAATTTATTTAGAAAGAAGCCTCATCATCTCACAGTTTGTCATATTTAGGTTTTCATAATGCTGTGCAAGAAAACAAGGTACAAAGATGCATTTAAAGTGAAATCCCCACCTATCATCTTTACCTGCCTCAAATTGGTTAGTTTCTTCTTTACAGGTAATTGATAGTTAAAGTATTCTCTTGCAAATCCACTGTAATTAAAAATCCTGGAAATTAACCGTGCTGACTGAATGCAAGATTGTTGATGTAATTGTTGTAGTTAAACTTCAATATTGGCAATAAGTGGGGTTCACCTTAAAATTGAATCTTTCCCAGATTACCAGTAAAATGTTCATTGATTCTGATCTTAGATGGTGCATAAAGCTTTCTGAGCTTTATTAGCTTACCAAAGTAGTTTGAATAAGGTGACTTTTTAAAATACACGCAGACCTCTGAATGTTACAGATGGTTGAGTGTCCACATTCCTCCAATCACAAAACATGCATTAATATGTGGCTTTAGTGCTGAGTATGTTTTGAGTATCTTCTCCTGAACAACTCCTTCAAGATAGTAAAGACATGTGGGGTAACTAAATCTGATTAACTATGTTTTTACAGCAACCCGTACATAACCAAGTAAGACTGAATGTGTACATCAGACTGTCAAATATATAACTCCTTCAGCCAATAAATGCCTGGACAAACTTTTTTCAGCAGTTTAACGAGCACTTAAATTGTCAAACAACTAAATTCACATCTGGGGTACCTTTGCTCCCTAGAGAGGGAGCATTAATGTTGAAAAAAAAAAAAATATTGTCTGCAGCTTTCTAACTTTAGAAAGCAAGAGGACAGTAGTATAAAACCCAGTAATATAATCCCAAAGTTGTCTGAACTGACTTGCACAACTGGTAGGATTGGAATGAATGAATAATGAAACTTTACTAAGAATTAAGTATCTTGCATTCCTCTTTTGCTTTCTGCTCAGTAATGCCTAAGTATCTTGTGATGAATTGCCTTTATTGTTGTGGTGGTATTTTGTGGTTTGTTTTTGTTTTGTTTTGTTTTGTTTTTAAAAACATTAGTAAGTGACTCCTGTGAGCCTGCTTTTTCTCCTGAGCCTACCTCTCTGCCATTCTGGTCTGCAGTAGGCAGGTCGTGAAGTGACTTCAAGAAACTGACTTTAAGGAGTTTATGCACAATTGGCATGTTAAAATGCTGAAAATGCCTGTCTAAAGGTGGGGAGACCCTTTTAAAGGTCCTCATCTCCCTCTTCTATTTTTCAGGGTAATGATGGAAGGTAACTTTGTAGTCAGGATCCTGGGACTGAAGAAACTGGTCTTACACTGGTACTTGGAATATCCGAGACATCTTGTAATAACTCTGTACTGGTCTGGCTGGGATGGAGTTAAGACACTAACTTTCTGCAGAGCAACCCCTTATGGTGCTGTGCTTTGAATTGGTAGCTAAAACAATGCTGGTAACTCAGCAAAAGAAGTTGAGTAGATTGGGACTGGGCAAGGTGTTGGGAGGGACACAGCAGGGCAACTGACCCCAGATGACCTAAGGGATGGGATAGGCCGTGCTGTATGACATGGTGCTCAGTAGTGACAGCTCAGGAGAAGGAGGGGAGAGAGGGGTTTGTGGTTATGGCACTTGTGTTTACCAGCAAGCATGACCTGTGTTGAGGTCCTGCTTCCTGGGAAGCAGCTGGACATCTGCCTGCTGATGGGGAGCAGTGAAATGAATTCCATTTTGTTCTTCTTACTAAACTGTTACTGCCTTGAGTTATGAGTCTTTTTGCTTTCCTTCTGTTTTTCACCCCATCCTCTGGGAGAAGGGAGTTGGGCGTAAGGCAGAGTGTGTGTTTGGCTGCTGGCTGGGGTCAGCCCACTGCCGACTTTCACAGGACAGCTGATATTGGATAGGCTCAAAAAGCCATTGCAGATGGAGGAGTAATATGGAACAGGCCAGACCTGTTTTATGAAGTAGTCTGCTGCTCAGAGGGAGGGATTTACCAAGTGTGTTGCAAGGTAAAGGATGCTTAAGCATCTTCAAGAGATTTGTTTAGCTGTTGAGGATGCTGGTGAAAGAAGCCAATATGTGTGACTGCTTGTTCTGTGCTCTCCAGCCCTAGTACTGATCAGGCTGGTGGTGTTGAAAGTGCAAGACAGTTTTAAACTTAAGGTCAGAACCTCTCTAGGGAAAAGAGTAAGGCTGTGGGCTTTCTTTAGAGCAACTATGAAAAACAAGCTGCTGATGCTAGTGGTATCTTCTGTTGCTTTTTAGAAAGGGTTTGTATAATGAGCTTATGTTACTCTGACTTTTAGGTGGTTTTTGTGCTCAGCTGAATGGATAAACTATAGGAAAGACTGTGTTGGAAGATTTGGAAAATTGTGTCTTTGGAATATTGTCTGTGTAACCTGCATTTACAGAGTGAGAATTACAGTCTTTCGCGAGCAAACTGATATCATCTGACTGTGGAACTGTTTTTCTGCATGGGTAAGCAGATGCATTAAGCTATAAACAAAGACGTATCAAGGTCTCTACTTGAACGTGGGAAAAATTAAAAGTTGAAGTTGGTTAGCAGGTTCAACATTAAAGTTACCTGACTGTCAGATAAATGTTTAATGCAGAATGCAGATCATGTGTATCACTCAGTCTCTTAACGCCTCCTGAAATAAATAGGATAGTTGATGCATTTCAGTGTTCTGTTCAAGTTCCCTTTAATGAACCAGATGCAGCTTCATCAGTTTTTACTTCAGGGAGTTATGGTACCATATTGCTACATATCAGCATAATTAGAGATGTACACTCAGTGAAGTTAAAATTGCATATTTACAAGACGTAAATGCTATTCTATAGTCATGAAGTCCAGGAATTAAGTAACTGAATTAATCTGGCAGAAACAGTCAAGAGAAATTTTTGGAAGCCAAAAATGAAACCCTGCAGAACATCTTCTTTATTGCTTTAGTTTTAGACAGTTTGTTAGCGATTGGCATACAGGGCAGTTACAAAAGCTCTGATTAGCCAAGGTCTGAGAGTTATAGTGAACAAATCTGCTCATCAAATGTGTCCATAACAGCTAAACAATGGCAGAAATATTTTTCTTGTGTTTCTGCTGTTTACAGTCAATATCTTTTACTTATTGATGAAAAAAGGCACTTTGCAATCTCTAATCGTTGGCAGGTTTATTAATGCTAAAGTTTATTAATACTAAAGGTGTGCGTAATGAGTGTGGGTAGGAAGCTAATAGCCATCCCCTATCCCCTATCAAAATATCCCCTATCAAGTGCAGTGTTCAAAATGCAATGTTTTATGGATATGAATGATGAACTGGCATTTTTTTAGTAATGTTTGACTCATAAAGCCAAGAAAAAAATCTTACTAGATGCTGTAGTCGCAGGTAATACTTAAACATAGTCCCAAATGAATCTTGTGATACTTTTGTTCAGACTTGGACTGGTCTACCCATCATAATAACACACGATTTAAATGTGTACTGCGAATTAGGAAGGTTCTCACCTGCTCTTGATCTCCCACTTTCAAGATGGTATTTATGCCATCAGCCAGCATTAGTTCTCCTTCTCTCAAAAGGTTCTGCTTGTGTTCTTGACTGTATGTTGACCTGCTTGAGAGACTACCTCCAGATTTATATCTCAGTTCAGAATTAGTTTGGAGAAATGTCATGTCAGTGGGTTTGGATGTGTTCAAAGTTGAAAGCCTTTGAAATGCACAGCAAATACCTAAACCTTATTTGACACTGTAAAGAGGTACTAACAGCAAGAGTCAGGAACTGATATAAAGCAGGTTTAATTGCTTATATAACTACAGTGGGAGAAAAATTATAGAAGACATAAGGATTCTGTTAATGTGGCAATTGGTTGCAAATTGTCAGAGATTTTTAGGCTTAAAATAATCTAACTTAAAAAGTGATAAAAGAACCTTTACATTTAATGGTGCATCTATGCACATGTCACTCTACTCAAAATACAGTGGTCTGCTTTCTCTCCTACCTACTTTTTCTTTTCCTTTCAGAAGTATTATATCAGCTTATTGGGAAAACAGTGTTTCTGTAAACTTCATGCCATTGTCTTAAATTTTTTTGTGGTTTATTGTGAAGAGATCAAATTAGGCTTCTTGTGGCATACTTTTAACTCTAAAGATTTTAAAAGGTAGAGTGTTTCTGTACCATATGGCTGAATTTCTAATTACATAATCTTTGCTAATTTCTAATTATAGAATGATTGTGTTGTACAAAGATACAAGAAGGCACTGGTCTTGGCTGTCCAGTTGGAGAGCTGGAGTTGTTTTATCTCATCCACCCTTGTCTAACACAAGTCCCAGAAGCTTCAGGTGTGTTGTGAGCTGTTGGTATTCCCCTGTTGTACCTTGTAACTCTGCTGTTTGACCATGAGCAGGATGCTTAATGATTGTGTGCTGTTAGTTTTCTGAATTTGATTGCTTTGATTTTTTTCTTTAAGCAGAGACCTGTAGGTACTGAAAGGCCAAAATACTATTTCTCAAGCTTTTATTTTGCATATGCTCTTCCTTTTTGAGTTGCTTTTTCTTTTCTTTAAGAGCTTGAAAGTCATTAACCAATTACCACTGAGCTCGTTACAGCTTGGCTCATCTAGTGTGTTCCCAAGGCAAAAAAAAAAAGGCAAATTGCTGCTCGTGCATTCAGCCGTAGTTGAGTGTGCATTAAACTCTGCCTCACCCCCTGGATGCTATTCTCAGCTTCTGCATGCAGCCGTGTGCGGAGTTCAGCCAGGTACACCAGCAAAGCCTGGATATTCTGGGGATGATGGCTGTGGTGGGATGAAATCGCACACCCTGCAGTTAAAACAAACATCAGAAAAAACTTCCTAAGAGTTTGGGGAGTGTCTCAGGTGAAGAGCTGTAGTAGTACAGTTTATGGCCTTTAGTTTGGCTAACAGGAACGTGGCAAAGAACTAAAGAACTTTTTTTTTGTGTGTCCATGTAACTTGCACTTATCACAGGAATTGGCAAAGGCTGAAGTATAAATGCAGTGTAGGAATGATTGTAAATAATTTCTGATGCTCACTTTTCTTAAAGCCTAAAGCCCTGCTGCCAGGTGTAACGTTGCCACTTCCAGCTCCAATTTAGCAGCTTTCTCCTAGGAGGCTGCAGAGACTGGTGGTTGAACTGTGCTATTTGATTGCTTTAAGTGTCCCAGCAAATGAAAAAGTATGTACACAGCTACAGGAAAGCCTGTGCCCAGAACTGTTAAATGAGTTGACATGAATCTGGGTATAGGAGTTTGTTCATTAGAGATTCCTTTCCAAATATTCTGGAACCTTCCAATGGTGGCTGTAGGTTTCCATGACTTTAATATCAGGGTTCAGTTTTAATAGCATTTTGCTAAATTTGGTTAGATGGGAATTGGTTTCATTTGCTGAGCATTTCCTCTGAGCTTTCAGAACTGTTGCATGTAGTTGTATGTAGTTTTTATAGGCAAAAGAAAACAAGTGTTGAGTCATGTGATAGGGGCCAAATATGCATATTTCTGTAGCTTGTTCTATTATTAATATATTTTGCTATTTAGCATCAAACATACTGAATGTTGTAGTCAGCTTTTATACACCTTTTCAATTGCATACCCAGTGGTTAGTTTTCTGTATGTGCTTTAGCTATTTCCTCGTTTCTAAGTGCATGTAGTGCTTGAATGTGGAAATTCTCTGAGTTTAAGGCAATTTGAGAGGCAGAAGTAAAAGCTAAACAAGTGAGTTGGTAAGAGTGAAATGTTTAGCAAGTCTGATCTTTTTCTGAAAAGAACAGTGAGAGATGTTTGAAAAACAAAGGGTAACACTGAATTGTACATTATTCAAATAAATGCCTTATAGGTTAGATAGTCATTGTGCATCTTTGCTACACTATTTTGTTGTTTGGCTATTGTAAATTCTATTTGTACCTGAAGGAAAGATATTGTAAGAGTAAACACCAGCAAAAGCTTATAAAATTCCTTACTCTGTCGTCTTTAGCTGGGCTTCTTCAAGCAGGGGTGGTTTGGGGGTGGATATTAGCACTCTGATTTAGTGGGACCAAATGAACATGCACATGAAGTAATAAGTGGTAAAAATGAGGAGGGAAATGAGCCTTTAGATTTATGCAACAAGGAATCTAAGCTCTTAGAAGGGTTGAGACCCTTGCTCTGGAAAGCTGGCCTGCCTTTACCGTCACTGTGGGTGTGTTTTAGGAAAATGCAAACCGGCGAGTGGCTGCTGGCAGTTTGAGTGCGATGGGATTGTGTCGTGTTCCCGACAAAAGCTTTGCTGTGCAGCCACATGACTGCGGCATCCAGAAATAATCACATCATCTGGCTGCTAGAGGGCCTGCGTTAGACTCACAGCGGAACTCCGTCTTTGGAGCACCGCTCCGCTCCTCTTTACACTTGGGGTTTTTTTTTTAGCTGAAGATGGAAGGAATTTTCAAAAGGCAGCAGGTCCCTTAGATTATTTGCCTGCTTTTTATCTGCCAGACATTTTAGAAAGTGAGCTGTATATTTACAGATAATTGAAATTGTACAAATGCATAATAATTCTTTTAAAATGATTTTTGCTTTGCAGGGAGTGTCTTAAAATTGAACACAATACCAGGTTACTGCTTGTGAGAAAAAAGGTATCTGGGAAAAGTTGCAGATAACTGAATTTCCATTGTGTGGCATTTCTGAAAATCTCAGTAATTCTCTTATGCAACCACTGGCAACAATAATATGCTCTTGAAAAAGCACGAGTACCCCAGTCAAGGCCAGGATAGAATTTAGTGCTTTAAGTAGGGAAATTTACAGAGCAACCTGATCTGGTGAAAGATGTCCCTACCCAGGGCAACAGGGTTGGACAAGATGTCCTTTAAAGGTTCCTTCCAACCTAACCTGTTCTAAGATTCTGTGAAATGTTAACATGTTCAAGCTTTTACCTGTTTTAAAACACTTGCTGTAACTTTGGTACTTGCCTTTCCTATTTAGATTGCAAAAGGAAGGTGGTGTTATTTGTAAAATCTACCAGGTTTTTACCAGAAGTGTGTTTTTTTTTCCGAATCTAAATGTAATGTTATGTAATAGACTTCTGTGATTTGGTTTGTTTGTTTGTTGTGCTTGGTTATTTTAGTTCTGTATTCAGCCTGCTATCTCCCTTTCCCTGTTGTATGCAACCTTTAGAAGACTTGGGAAGGAACCTTTATTTAGCTTTTATCAGGGTATGTTTCTCTTGTCAACAGAAACTGTAAAGACAGGCAGTTCATTTTGGGTAACCAAAAAAGCAGGGAGGGAGACAGGCTGCCCAGAACCTGACTGCTTAAAAGCTGAAGAGTTTTGTGCAACTCTTGGAGGTTCAGTTGAGCGTGGGGGGGAAGTCATAGTGTTAGGCTGGTTAGAACTGCCACAGCTTTATGTGGCTGTGTTACCAGCTGACTGACTTAAACTAGTATCTTCTGTCTTGGCTGTGGATTTTCTGCTTTCTGGCATCTAGCTTGCCCATGTCTGACACATTCAATGAACATTTGTGGCTTGAGCCATGCAGCCACTGTTGAAGGGATGCTTCATAACCCGGTATTCAATGCAGTTAACTGAATGTGGTGTGACATATATAGCCATTCCTTCCTAGGTACCATATTATAATTTTGTCACCTTGTTGCTCTAGATTCAAGCTTCTAGTAAAAGCACAGAACAACAACGTATCTATTCATTTCCCCAGTTTCCTGTAATGTTTCTACTGAACTGATTGCTGAAGCTGCTATTTTTCAGACACCTCTTGATGATAAAGAGGTTAGGAGTAAGTTCTGATGCTCCCAAATTGTGGTTAGCTGATGTGTGTACCTCTTTATGGTTATCACTGTCCTCCCCATATTCAGTAATACCTAGAGTCTCACTTCAAACATAGTTGTCTTTTTAGGACAAAAGATAATATGCGTATGGATACTTGCACAATAAGTTCTTCATTTAGTGCCTTTTTATACCCATTCTTTCAGTATGGAGACCGTTACAATGTGTTTATAGTTTCAGATGTAGTGGGCTTCAAAATGTGAAATATAGCTCTTCTGTTGTATCAAGTGACTGCTGTATACACGAGAAATTACTTCATAAAGCTGTCTGGGCTTTTTAAACTTGGTTCCCAAGTCATAAACAGATAATAAAAATCTTGTGAACAGGTGTTTGCAATTTTTTTTTATTTGAATGTCTCAGTAACCTTTCTTACTGCTTAGTCATGATTTTTTTTCTGCAAATATTGATTGTTTAAAAATATAAAGTTATGGAAGCAATACTACTTAAGCTCACTGAAGTGTTACCATATTGATTTTTAACCAAAGTGAGGCTGAAAGTTTCAGATCTAGTGTGTCTCAGCCTTAGTTAAATCAGGGTGCTGAATTGCTCAGCTGCAGTATTTTCAGATTTGTAACTTCAAGCAGGCTTGAATTTTGGAATGAACTTTGATTCTGTCCCTGCAGGCTTGTGATGGTGGGGAGCATTGTAGTGGTGGTAATGTGCATGGGGTATGACCTCTGTTAAAGGATGCAAAAAACCTACAACTAGTTCCGAGTAATTTTTAATAAAAATATCTCTTATCCAAGAATCTGCAAGTGCTTTACAAACATGGCTTTGTTCTCACAACGTTCTCTATTGTAATACTTTGTAATAAGAGTGCTGTGAAAGTGAAATGTTACCTTAATTTTCCGCATGTGAGATAGGCATGTTACAGGTCCAGTGCAGCAAATGTTCATGATGATGTCTCATGTGAGTCATAAGGTAGACCGTGGTGTTATTAAACTTAATCATACAGTTGCAGACTAAAATTAAAGGCTGTAATCATATTGTTAAAGGCCTAGAACTGTTTCATGGTCACAGAGGGTTTTAGCGGTAATGATGGTAACAGATACTCATAGAGCAGTCAGCAGTGCTGCCAGGCCCGAAGCTGATACTTTTCTCACCATTTGCAAGATACAAAAGCTAAAATAGAATTAGGATCAGAGAGGCCAATCTTTATTTAATCCAGTTGTTGACTCATTCTGTTTTTTTCATCTTATTTTTTTAATATTATTTTGCACAGCTTTTGAGTAATGAAAAAGTTCATAAAATGGCTTTTTGAGATCTTTTTGGTGTTTAATAATTTCAATAGAAAATAGAGAAACACAGTAAAAGAAAACACACTAGTAAAATGAGGCTACAAATCTCAGCTGCAAGAACTCAGAGGATGCAAATTCTGCTCTGTCCTTGAGGCCCTCCTCATTTCTGTATTTTCTTTTTTTCTTGTCTGTCTTAATCAATATAGTTTTCAGCTTAGTGCTTTTTTATATCATGGCTCCCTAGCAAAATGTCACCCAGCCCAGCAATGCTTCAGGTTACAATCTGTATCACAGCAGCCTAAAACTGTAGCTGGAGTTACTTGGTTTTTCTTGGTTTTGGATTATAACTTTCCCTTTCCAGATCTGGCTCCTCTCCTGCCTTTAAAAACCTTATTTTCTAAATGTGTATGCAGACTTCTCTTACTCTTTTTGCCCCAAGTATTTTCTTTGCAGTTCTTCCTTTATAGTCATATTCCTCAGAACAAGCCTGTTATGTTTTTGTTTGTTTGTTTGTTTTCTTTTTCTTTCTGGTTTTGCCTACAGTGAGGGAAATGGGGTTGTTCCGTTTCTGCAGTTCGGTGGTAATTCTCGGTTCCACTGTTTTCTGTGCTAAAGATGCAAATTTCTTATAATATTAGATGCTTTGAAGGTCCATTTCAATTCAAATAAGTAATGATGAACCAAGATTATTGTGCATTAAATTACCNTGAAGCTTAGTATGTAGACTGTAAAACAGTAATGGAGTCTATGCTTTGTGATCTGTTGTCTTATTTTTCTGGCTTTTTTTTTTCCTCCAGTTTTTAGTTTGAGTAAAAATCTGTCTTAAGTGTCAGAGGACATCAGTAAAGATTGGTTGCTAAAACAGACACTCTAATTTTTCTTTATTGGCTGGAGAGGGCCAACTGCCACAGTGTCATTTGAGTTGTCCTGTCACCCATCCTACCCATATTTCAGTATAAACTTTTTTACAGAATATTTGTGACAAGCTTGTGGAGGAAGCCATGAGGCTCAAGGATGCTCATCGATATCCTGAGCATGCCAGAGAGTCTTCTTGGCTATCATTAGTCACTGGAAGATGCATCTTTCTCAGCAAGCACTGCTTCTTACACCTTCCTCCCATCCCCTCTGGTGCTGGTCTCTGTTTCATTTTGGAGATCATGTATGCTAACAGGCAAACTCAGTGCCAGCACCTAGATGAGGCTAATCTGGTTAGTTTATTACTAGCTTTAAGATTTCAGATGAAACAGAGGAAAGTGACATAAAAGATGTTTCTCTGAGGGTACTGTGGTGAGCAGGGAAGAGAATCACATTTCTTCTCATAGTATAAAAAATAAGGGGCACTGTATGAAACAGGGTCAGAACAAACTAAAGGTCAATGGTTTTTCTTCAGCATATGACTGATGTGTCATGTGCTTCCCTTGGGATGCTGAAGAG
>VZTM01022065.1:28727-38951 GCA_013400555.1 Jacana jacana | reverse complement strand
ATTTTAATTTAGAAACATTCTGAAATGTAAGGGTCATATTGTTTTTCTCTATTATTCACATATTTGTGTTTTGGATAAAAATGATAAATCTATCTTGAGCGTTTTAGTTCTGTTACAATGCATAATAATCCAGTCTCTCCATGGCAGATGGTAGTCACCAACATTATTTCTTGTTTCAGTATTCTCCCCACATTCCTATTTTTCTCTTAAAATATTTTTCTTGTTCCTTACTATCAGTCATATATAATTATTATTTAATATCTGACTGTTATCTATAATATGGTGTCTGCTATGACATTTTAATTTTTTGACAGTGTATTGGAAAAAAGTAAAAATCTGTTCACGTGCAGTTTTCCTATTAACCTAACAGAAACCTAACAGTTTACCACTAAAGCAGGGGCACACTACAACGTGTAATAGATTTGTTCTTTCTTAAAAGGTATTTATAGAAGAGATGGAGGTAGAACTCAGACATGTCTGGTGAAACAACAAGAGGATGGTCACCAGCAGCAAGGGAAGGTCTGACTGGACATGAGGAAAAACACTGTACAGTGAGATTAACGAAGCCTGGGAACAGATCTCTCAGATTGCTGTGGAATGACAGTTCTTGCAGAATTTTAAAAGCTGACTGGATAAGACCATGAACAACCTGATATAACTCTGAAAGTCTTGTTTGGAGATTGAATTTTATGACCTCTGGAGGTTCCTTCCAACTCTCTGCACACACAATAAGCTCTCAAAGTGAGTCATTCTCCCATTGAGTGCTAGCTACTGTGGAGTTTTTTTGGTTCTCACTTGTCTTGAATTTATGATCTGGGCTGTCTGGGTGTACACTCACTCTAAAAAACAGGGGTTAAAGCAAATGGCTACAGATGTACTTGAGTGTCTAATGGTTTTTAAAAGGTGTATTAAGGTTCAGAAATAGCAATGTAAGAAGAATCTCGGGTCCCCCTATACTTACATTCTGTTCAGAAAAGAATTCTATTAAGCATAGCTGTTGTTCCTCAAGCACCTGGACAAAAACCTAAGATTTTTTTTTTCTCTCAGCAAATCCCCATATTGAAAAAACAGTCCAGTCACTGTATGAGTATTTCCCTGCAGCCCAGTAGTAATTTTGATAATGATAATACTGCATACTAACCAGACAAGCAGTGCCCCGATTTTTACATTTGCAATCTGAACCTGAGAAGCATGCACAAAAAGGTACTGTAAGAAATTATCAAATGATGTAATTTGTAATAATGCTTTGTGCTGTCAGTCCAATGATAAGTACATTTATTATAAAAAGAAGTAGGATAGCCTTTTAGATTAAATGGATTAAGTCTTACGGCATGCATGCCATTAATTTATAATCACAGTGTTTTGGAAACAGAACTGAAACTATTGATATTGAAAAGAATAGCTTCCATATCATTGCCATGCTAGTTTGGAAGGATAAAAGGTGCTGAAGAAAAAGGAGGGAAATAGTTATTTGTGGTTATCCTTGCTGAAATCTTCATGCACCATGGAGTCAATGTGTGCCAGGGCTCAAGATGTGTAATATTGGCATCCCTATTTTTAAATCTCTAGCACACTCTCTGGCACAGATGTGGCTTGGGTCAACTAGAAGAACTTTTCAGAGAATCCAGAGCAAGGCTTGGGGGTCACTTTGGGCAAGGATCCATTTCCAGTAAGTAGTGTACGTGTGACTGCTCGGTTTTGTAGGATTTGTAGGATCAACTGTACAGATCTGAGCTGTGTTTTACCAGTCAGCCAGAGTGTGGACCCTTGCCCACATCGTATACTAGCACACAAATAGCCAGGGAATCTGAAGTACTTTTTTTTTTTAAAATAAAAAAGCTATTCTTAAACCAGTTACTTTCCTCAGCAAATTTGACAACTATTAAGAAAAACTTAATGAGAAAATATTTTTCATATACATGCCTACTTAAATCATATATTTGATAATTTTCTAGAAATAGATCTTGAAAATAACTGGATCAAAAAATGGGGAATTTTTTGGTTGCTTTGTTTTGTTCTGTAATGACTAACGAGGGTCTGGAGAACAATCCTTGTGATGTGTGGCTGAGCAAAATGGGATTGTGTAGCCTAGACACAAGGAGGCTGAGAGGAGACCTTATTTACTCTCTATAACTACCTGAAAGGAGGTTGTAGAGATGTAGGGGTAGATCTCTTCTCCCAAGGAACAGGTGATAGAACAAGAAGAAACAGCCTCAAGTTGCACCAGGGGAGGTTTAGATTAGATATTAGGAATATTTTTTATACTGAAAGGGTTATTTAGCATTGGAATGGGCTGCCCAGGGAAGTGGTTGAGTCTCAAAGATGGGTAGACACAAAGCTTAGAGATATGGTTTAGCAATGGGTTTTGTCAATGTTAGGTTGACGACTGGGCTAGATTATCTGAAAGATCCCTTCCAACCTAGGCAATTCTATGACTGACAAAAACCTAACAGCTACAATGGTATTGTTGTTATTTTATAATAAAAATCAAGCAAGCAATCAAAATGGCCACAAAATAGAATTCTTTCCTAACATAAAGGTAAATTGCTGTAACTCCATTATGAAGCCTGAGGATACTGTTATCATATCAGATCCATAGGACCATGAGGGAAAGTCAAGGGAGCAGAAGAAACTCACAACTTGCTGGCAGTCCAGAATGAGATAAATAAATAGCCATCAGCTTCAAAATTTAGAAAATCACTTAAAACCAAACATTTCAAATAAAGAATACATGGGAGGTTTGAGAGAAATGTTCACATCCTAGGAGAGCAGGAATTCTAGCATGGGTTAGAAATGGCACTTACAGATTAAAACCATATTAACCTAAATTCCTCAGAATTCCTCATTGATTTTGCTGGGTGCATTGACAAAAATCTGACCTGTTCTACAGTACATAATACACAATTTATTGGCAACCATTTTCAGCCTTGCTCCTCTCTCTCTCCCTGGTACCATCTCTTTTTAAATTCCAGAATCAGATAATTTGTATTTCAGCACCTAAGAAATTGCAACACAGAGAATGAAGTGCTCAGAAACTGGAATGTTAAAAATTGCCTTACACCAGATAAGAGGTCCTTGTAAACTGATCTGTCTGTATCTGACAGTAGCCATTATCAGATAAGCCTTTAGAAGAGTGTCTCCAACTTTCTGTGAAATAAAATACTGATGTACTTACATACTTCAGGCAACATCATACTTTCCTCTCCCTGTCAGTGTCAGTTTTAACTTTCTCGTCACAAGCAACAGTCTGAGACTTTATACTCTTCTCTAAAGCATCAACCCTTCCCTTAACACTATAGAAAATAATATAAAACTCTGTTAGCCCTTTTCTTGACCCAGTGTCCCTTGACTTCATGTTTACCAGTAAGACTTGAATCTTGGTTTAAAAAGTAGCATTTTGGAAGAACGATCATTTGATTAAAAAAAAAGAAAAAAGATTGAGGAAGAGTGCTATGGAGAACCTAACCAACACAGACAGCATTTGACACAGTCTCCCACAGCATCCTTGTAGCTAAACTGAGGAAGTGTGGCCTGGATGATAGGGTAGTGAGGTGGATTGTGAACTGGCTGAAGGACAGAAGCCAGAGAGTGGTGGTCAATGGGACAGAATCTACTTGGAGGCCTGTATCTAGTGGAGTCCCTCAGGGATCAGTATCGGGACCGGTACTGTTCAATATATTCATCAATGACTTGGATGAGGGAATAGAGTGTACTATCAGCAAGTTTGCTGATGACACCAAACTGGGAGGAGTGGCTGACATGCCAGAAGGCCATGCTGCCATTCAGCGGGACCTGGACAGGCTGGAGAGTTGGGCGGGGAGAAATTTAATGAAATAACAAGGACAAGTGTAAAGTCGTGTATCTGGGCAAGAACAACCCCAGGTACCAGTATAGGTTGGGAAATGACCTGTTGGAGAGCAGCGTAGGGGAAAGGGACCTGGGGATCCTGGTGGACAGCAGGATGACCATGAGCCAGCACTGTGCCCTCATGGCCAAGAAGGCCAATGGCATCCTGGGGTGTATTAGAAGGGGGGTGGTTAGTAGGTCGCGAGAGGTTCTCCTCCCCCTCTACTCTACCCTGGTGAGACCCCATCTGGAATATTGTGTCCAGTTCTGGGCCCCTCAGTTCAAGAAGGACAGGGAACTGCTTGAGAGAGTCCAGGGCAGGGCTACCAAGATGATTAAGGGAGTGGAGCATCTCCCATACGAGGAAAGTCTGAGGGAGTTGGGTCTCTTTAGCTTGGAGAAGAGGAGACTGAGGGGTGACCTTATTAATGTTTATAAATATGTAAAGGGTGAGTGTCAGGAGGATGGAGCCAGGCTCTTCTCAGTAACATCCAATGATAGGACAAGGGGTAATGGATGCAAGCTGGAACAGAGGAGATTCCAGTTAAATATGAGGAGAAATTTCTTCACAGTGAGAGTGACTGAACACTGGAACAGGCTGTCCAGGGAGGTTGTGGAGTCTCCTTCTCTGGAGACATTCAAAACTCGCCTGGACGCGTTCCTGAGTGACCTGATCTAGGTATTCCTTCTCTGGCAGGGGTATTAGACTAGATGATCTTTCAAGGTCACTTCCGATCCCTGATATTCTGTGATTCTGTGAACTGTCTGCATAGCACAGGTTTTAGCACTGACAGTGGAAGGCAAGAGGCGATGTGATTAGAGGAAGAGTAACCACAGAGGACCTAGGGTGGAAATATTCACAGAAAATAAAAAGCAATTCAAATAATATAAGGGAAGTGGCAAAACATATACAGAGTAAAGGGATTGGAAAAGACAGCAAAACATCATAGAACTGACAGTGTTTTTTTTTCAAAGGGTAATTTTTAGCAAATAATTAGCAAATTAGCAAATAAGGTGGGAAAGATAGCTTTTATATTAATTGAAATAATGGTTTATACATATTCCAAGTATTTTGTCTACACTTCCTTCTTCATTTAACTGTATGGTGGTGTTCTGGTCACATTTCACTCACATCTGTTCCTACTTTCCATGATCTATAGTTGCTTAATTTCAGCTAACACATTGCAATTTGGCTACTGAAAGATGAAAAGAAAATGAAATTGTCATACTCCACTGCCACAGCAAAAATAAAATGGTTTCTATATTTTTCTAACCAATTTCTTGGCTGAAACATCAAGAATGATAGTTAGAATTTAATTACAAGTTTACTTGAAAGTTCTTACCATAATCCATTATTTTAAGTATATGAGAACTACCAAGAGACTAAATAAGGACTTTGTTTTTTTCCTGTACAAGTATATGAGCATAGGACTCAAAAGAAACAGCTAGACTAGAGAACTGAATTCTACACTTCAGTTATGAAACTGTGCAATAGCATTTTAAGCTAGAAATAGGTCACAGACTTAATACCCTGCAATTTGCTTCTCATTGTAGGTCTCAAATCTCCTCCAAACATTTTCAAACTAATTTTAGATTATCAGGGTAAAATAGCTCTAAGGAACACAACAGCCATCTTAGAGAAGGTAAGCAAAATAAATAACAAACCTTGGCAAGGACAAAAGATGAATGCAGTCCATAAAAACAAAAGGGGATATCATTCAACACATCAACAAGAAAAAAATAATTAGTGGCCAAGCATACCACATAAAAAGTGCAGTGCAAAATACAGTTATTTTTGAAACAGTATTCAACGCAATAATCTTAGTACCAAAAGCAGTCTACCCAAAGCAACAATAGCCCCAACAGGAGTCTATCCTGAATTATTGTGCTCTGGTCAGAAGTGAGACTGCTTCTAGAACTTCAGCGAGTCAAAATTACCCCAGGTATCGTTACAGTGCAGCTGGCACCACCAGCAGTTCTGGAGCTGCTTCAAGAGGTAACACGTAAACAATATAAAAACATAATGAAATGCACACAAAAATAAAAATTAAAAACTACATAAGCTACAGTCTTATGAATCGTTGCGTTCAACTAAAAAAAATGTTACCTGAAGAATTAGCCCTCCATTTGATAACTAGTTTGCTAAAATTTACCTTTACTCTAGATGACAGAGATCACTGAATCATAGAATGGTTGCTGTTGAAAAGAATCCCTGGAGGTCACCTGGTCCAAACCCACAGATCAAGCAGGGTTAGAATCAATCAATCAATCTTAGAATCAATTTCACAGGATCATGTCCAGGTGGCTTCTGAATATCTCTAATGAGGGAGACTCCACAACCTCCCTAAGCAACCTGTGCCAGTGCTCAGTCACCCTTGCAGTGAAGTGTTTCCAAATGTTTAGACAGGACCTGTGAAAAACTGTGTTTCAGTTTGTGCCATTGCCCCTAGTCCTGTCACTGAGCACCACTGAAAAGAGCCTGGCCTTGTCTTTGCACCCTTACTTCAGGAGTTTTATAAATTGTTAAGATGCTTCTTGAATCTTCTCCTCTCTAGACTGAACAGCTTCAGCTCTCTCAGCTCCATCTTCATAGGAGAGGTACTCCAGTCCCAGAATCATCTTTGTGTTACCTCACTGGACTAGGTGCTCTAATCTAGAATAAATATGTTCTCTGGAAGTAGTACAACTGTGAGGTACTGTAGATGGGCAGCAAGATGAAGGTCACTTGGGCAAGAGAAGGGCTGTTTTCTGTATAAAACAGAATACCTTTTACTCTCTCTCCTCTCTCACCTTCTACCCTCATACTTATAGGGAACCTTCATATATATACATGTCTGTTTTCATGCACATATGCGTGTACATGCATTCATATGAGTGCACACATTTGTCCCAGTTCTTCCCCCATTTATATCACATACAATGCAATGTTACATAAGCAGTAACGCTACTGATGGATGAATAAATGAGTATCCAATTATGGAAAGCAATTATTCTTTTAAAGTGATGTACCTGGCCTCTAAAAAATTTAGCTTTGGGGGCATTACAAATGTTCTGCATCAGTCAGTTCAAGCTGTAGTAGTAGTAGCTTGTGTAGTCAGCACTATAGTTTGTAAACTATAGTTTGTAAGCTGTACTCTGAGAACTCTCCCCCTCAGGACAGTTAAATATTTAAATACAAAAGTAGTTTATTTGAGAGGGAAAACTTTCATGCAATGATTACATCTGTGTACTTGTAGAGCAACTTGTTTTAATGAGGCCCCATAAAGATTAGGCCTCTGTGCACTATAGCAATACAGATAAATATCCTATATATAGGAAACACTGTATTGAAATTACTTACATTAATGAAAAGGTGTTAAAATACATTTTAGAAAATGAAGTGTATGTAAATTAATGATACACCCTTGGGACATTCTACAATGACTTCCTATGTACAGCTGGAACTAAGCCATCCTGAAGTGGGCATTTATTTGTGGCCCTGAAAGACAGTCAAGATATCTGTATGCCATGTGCACATCCCTTGAAATCCTGAAAAAAAAATATGTGAGCTAATAAGGGATTAAAAAACCACAGAGGTGTCCTGAAGTAGCTCTTACCTATGTATCCTCTTTTATGTTCTGTGTTCCCTCCAACTGCAGCTAAGGAACTGAGACAACTACAATTAAGACTTTCCTAAATAGGCAGAAATGGAGATCCTTTCCACTTCTTTCTTAAGCGGTCTCTCTTCAACCCTTTTGGAAACCTGGCAAATAGGTAGGGCTTTGCAGCGTATCATGAAGGTCAGTGGTGAATGGGGGGAAAAAGTGAAACTTGGTATAAACCCAGCTGAATAAAGGACTGACATCTTGCCATTATTATCTGTTTCCACAAGAGGTAAACGAGGTCATGCCTAACTGCATTTATATCGAGCTAAGCAGCCCGAAAGAACAGCTGAAAAAACCCTTTAGGCTTGCCAAGGTCCTAAATGGTCATTATCTCACATAGGACAAATTAAGGGACATTTATTGAGGGACTAGGAGAATCTTTAATTAAGGTGAAGAATAAATATTGTCTTGCAGTCTTTATACTTGTTTGGTTCCAAATTGGAGCAGAAGTAATATTGGTAGATTAAAAGAAGAAAAAAAGAAACAGATTGTTCCGTAGGAACCTGCATTTTTGTGAAGCTTAATGTTTTTATTATTGAAACCCTCCAAAAAACCTATATTGATTTCTTAAAGCAAACAGAGAAGAAAAATGTATTCTATTTAATGTTGTCCTAATTAATTCTGCAAGCATTATTCTTGTGCTCCTGTGGAGTTAATTACAAATCAGTTTAGTATAATTAGATATTAATATCCTCAGCAATATTTTCTAATAACTCTTAAGTTAACATTCCTAAGTATCATTTATAACTCATAAGTATCAGTGCTTGACAGAGATGTAGGCCAGATCCTGCAATTCTGCAAGAACCAGTTGATGGTTTACTGAAGAAATATAATTCCAGAATCTGGCCTTAACATTTAAAAAATTAAGGACACACTGCTTTTCAAAGCTATGTGAAGAATTCAGGTGCATGCAGAATCATTCCAATCTTTTTTCCAAATTCAGAGCATAGTATAATTTTTCATCTCAGCCTTTACAAACACATTGCAAATTATAAACTGCAGGTTGATATTATCTAAAGGATTACAGATCAGTAACTAGAGTCCATTGTGATGTGTGATTGGCAGGCAGACTTGTCCCAGCCCTTGTGGCCCTCTCTAGAGGCATACAGCCACATAAGGCACTGCATGGCCACCAGCACTTCAGTGTCCTCTCAAATGCAGAATGTCAGGTAAAATTCTGCTAGGGAAACTCTGAAGTGTGGAAGATTATGAGAAATTAATCAACACATGAACATGTATTGTGGCATAGCAGGTGGCTACTATGTCCTTTCTGTCTTTCGGCCACCACTGTCCCACAGCTTTGTTCAGACTCTGAAATGCCCAGCAGCACTTCCCATACATTCAGTAATTATAGAGTTCCTGGCTCTTCATGTAAGTCACAACTTAGCAAGTGCTAATCAATTCAGCAAGTGCTGCATCAGCTCTATGTACCACAGACAGGCATAATGCAAGGTTAAGATATAGACAGAGTGCCAAGTATCTGCTAGACAAGTAGCAATCTTCATAGACATAGCTTGGAATACAAAGAGATACCTAACTATTGTTTTTTATTAGATGTTTCATTACAGACCTCAGTCCATACCTGTTGTATGAAAACTAAATAGACATCGAGAATCAGTTGATCTTCAGGGTGTGAACAGCAGTCTTAGCTGAAGAAGTTTCATGAAAAAACAGGTATATTGATATCTTGCTTAATGTGGAACTCAAAAATCCTCCTCATAAAAAAATTTTGATGATCTTTCAAGAATTTCCTATATTCAGATAACTGTTTTCAGCAAGGTTCAGTCATAAAATGCAATTTCTGTCATCTTTTTAGTGGCAGTAACTGCTGCTACAGGGTATCTTCAGTGAGAAAAGTAACAAGAACAAGTGCCAGCAACCAAAAAAGGGAGATGCCAGGAGTTCTGGGGGCAGATTCTGCAGAACAGAGTTGCTATTGGGGTAATAAATTGACCAGTACCCTTTGAGACTTGAGGATAGAAATCATAAATAGAGGATCATGACATATATATGGATATATGGAATTTAATCAAAGTGAAGAAAACCTTAATTGTTTTAGTCGAGGATACCACTGACTTAAGGTTGGTAGTAAAGCAGTTTATGGAAAGATAAGGCAAAGAACATGGCTTATTTAGGCAGGTAGAGTACAACTTTTAATGAGTCTAATAGGCACCTTTCTGCAAGAGACCAACATTTTCCACCAGTAAGATCCATTTATTTATCTATGTCTGTACTGTTCTATAGAAGAAAATTAATTTAAATAGTGAAGTAGCCTGCATTTAGAAGGTGATTGTCAAAGGCTCAGATCCAAAGATTTTTTCAGCTACGTAGGATCATCAGTGCCATTTTCTGACATACTGGACTAGGGCCTTAGACCCAGAGGTATCAAAGGAAAATTAGACTTGTCTGCTTCATCACTAAGCTAAGAACATATCTGACAGAGACTCTCAGCACTATTTTGGGTTTGAATAGCCAGTGGATTCTGAGAAACTATCAGTTTTTTTCCAAGTGCTGTTTTTTTAAGGCTCTACAACTTTTCCTTATGATTCTGTTGTTTGATGGCAGGGTACACTGTACACTGGAGATGAGAAACCTGGGCAAAAAAAGCTGTAGTACTGGATAAGAAAAAAAACAGAGTACCAAAAGAAAAACAGAAGGAAATAAGACTAGGAAAGGACCTTTGTAACAAGAAGTTTTAGTGGAAAAGCAACTCTGCTACAAAACATTTTTGGGT
>VZTM01022065.1:9115-26351 GCA_013400555.1 Jacana jacana | reverse complement strand
TTTGACCTAGAGCAGGGGTGCTCCCACTTTGAACTGGTTGATAAATTAGAAGGTCTTCATAGGTCCCTTCCAATCAGTTTCTCTATGATACAGTGATTCTACAGTTCCATATTGCCCAAGTATATTTAGAATCTGCCTACAGCTCATGAGGCATAACTAAACCCTGTGTTATCCCCTTCCTCTCTTAAATATGAGGTATGTGAACTTGGAAATGGACCTAGAAAGGAGAAAGAGGAGGATAGAATAAAAGACTTTGTCAAGAAGACAGCAGTGGTTCTTCCAAATGCATTAGATGCTGGCATACAAATGCAGAAAACACATGAGCAGGAAATCTTAACAAATTAATTATAAGAGTGATGAAAATAATAACTTAACTGAAATACCAGATGGTCATAAAAAATCTATGTGTTTAGAATATGAGTAAATAATAGATTAATTGGAGATGGACTGAAAAAAAGGTTAGCTGTATGAGTAGATATAAAACTGATAACTATATGCACTAAGTAATATCAACAGGGAAGAAAATATCAAAGGGGTCCTTATGCACTTCAACTTAGGCCCGATTTTAAAAATATTTTATTAACAGCATTGATGATGGAAAAGTGAAAATGCTAATTAAGACATCACATTACACCAGATGTATAGAGATAGTAGATACACTGGAAGGTAGGATTAGAATTCGACAACTAAATAGATCTTCTGCTGGGATAAAAAATACCACACTGTCCACCATACCGGGTTATTTAGAATACATCTTACACATCGTCTGAAATCAGCCCGTTGATAGTCTCAAAATGGGTAAGGCCTCAAATGCATTACTGTGTTCAGTTTTAGGCATCATGATTCAAAAAAGAGACATATACAAGCTAAAGGACGATAATGAGAATGATCAGAAGAATCTGGCAACGAAGTCTGAAACAACTGAATTTGCTCAGCTGCAGGAAGAAGGGGATAGGATAGTAGTGCTCAAGGATGTATCTTCAGCTGTAACTAAAAATAACTTCCCAGACACAAATATCAGAGCACTTAGGAAATTCATGTCACTTATGAAAAAGAAATAAAAATTTATCTTTTAAAATTATTTTTTGAACTTGGCACATAGGTAAGAATGTTTCCTATTGGAAACAGTAGAAAGCACAGAAAATATCCCTGCCACTCTTCATCTATCCCTTCCTCCATTCTTCTCCTTCTCTCCTCTGGGAAAGACTTTCAGTGCTTTGCAACAGACTTTCAAATGTCTGAACTATTTAAAATGCAATTGCAATACACTTGGTAATATATGTTGCAAGATGACAGTATATGAACGTTGACAGAGAAGGAAAATACAATGGAAGAAAAGTTGTGTTACCAAAAAAAAAGTGTCAAATGGCAAAAGTCTTGAAATTAATGTCTAGAAGGAAGTGAAATCTCCCATTGCATGGGTTAACAATGGCCAGACAAAATGCCCATATTGGAATGCTTCAGGCACACTACTATACAGGAACTGAACTTTTCACTAAATAATTTATGCTAAAATATGTATTTTCTGACATTAGATTTCACTGCTTGAAAAGAACTGACCTGATTTACATAATATTCTTATGCTTAGGATCTGACTCTAAAAATGACCTAGCTTAATGATATGTTTTAAAAGAACTTTCCATTGCATATGTCAAGTGAAGTTGCATCCTAGCATATTTTTCACCAACCAATAACCATGGGCATAAGTATTAAAGGATGCAAACCCAGACAAATTACAGAATTATAACTGTCATTTGACACAGTAAATATATATATATGTAATTCAAAATTCTGTTTTCTAATTTAATTTGTTAACACTTCAAATGAGGGAATACAGAGAACAGATTAGATTTTACTCCAAGATTTTCAGAAACTCAGCAGCAATTATTGTTTGACTAAATTAGACAGGAGACAGTAGGGAAAAAAAGCTCCACCTGAGTGCTCAAAACCACTTTTACAATTTACCAGTCTGTCATTGCAGCACTTTATTAAAACAATGCTCATAATAAGCATTTGCTCCAGTCTAGTTTTCATGAGGTGAAACTAATCATGCTTAATATTTCTATGGTAGATCCAACCTATAGATATTAAATTACTATACCAAACATTTTTCAAAAATATTCTTGTTCTTTAAAGATGGTGAAAGGGGGATAGTAATTAAAATAGCATTTTTGCCTTATAAGAAAGTATATAAGTTTTTACAGATAATTTTGAATATGTTTTAGAAATAATTCTTTGGGTAAGAGTATGCAGCTGTTAGAGGCTGTTGCTTAAGCAAAACTAAAAAACAACTGAAGGTTGAGATGAGCTGCAGCCTTGAGATAATGGGGAACAAGGAGAACATCCCAGGATGCAGAACTGACTCTCCAGCCCTGAGAGCAGACAGGGAGGTACGTTTGGTAAGGAGGATCCAGCTACACCTGCCATCGTGGCTGGGAAAGAGAACAATTGAGAGCTGGGCCTGTGCCAGAGCAAAGGGTGAAAAAAGTGCATCTGTGAAGAAGACATACGGCCTTCATCTTCACAATCCTCAGCGACCACTATCAGGAGACACTGCACAAGCACATTTGGGAGGAGTCTAATTTTAATACGAAGAGGGAAAGGTTATGCATATGTATAGGCATAATGAATATGTGTATCATTGCATAATTTTTGCTGTATAAATGAAGGGCAAGTTGTTGCGCCAGAGGTAGCACGTTTGTAGTGGGGTAACCCCCATGCTGCACAGCACTGAATAAACATACCTACTTTACAACTTTCCAGGTTGTGGAGTCTATTTCCACACATCAATGGGAAACTGAAACATTTAGTAGTTCAGTTCTAAATCTAAGATAACAGTGCCAATCAGTCATGAAGGCAGAGATCACACAGAATCAAAATCACAAAGCTTCCTGACTATTAAATGAGTACATATGATTACATGTACTAAACACAGTTTTCCAAGAAACCGAACAGCCCACATATTATTAAAATACATTTTTAAAGTATATAGAAAGTGAAAATGCAGGTTACTGGGTGTCACAAAAAGAAGGGCTTCATCTCTTCATCTGACTCACTAATGCAGGGTACGTAGGCAAAGGATTAACACAGACAAGCTAGCAGCACATAAGGTAGATAATGCTTCAACTTGGTAACTAGTGACAAGATAATAGTTGTCTGTTCTTGGATTCACAATTTTATTATGCTTTTGATACAGTTAGAATAGCTGAAAATCTGAGAAAGAAATCTAAGGAATAAGAAACCTTAATGTTTAGCCATTATCATACAGATCTTAAGAAAAAATTAAAGATCAGGCCAACTTCAGATTTCAAACTTGTATATAGACACTGATAACCCCAGCATATTTTATTTGGAATAAAACAAAGCCAAACAAAAGCAAAAACAAAACAAACAAACAAACCAAAACCAAACCAAACAAACAAAAAAACCCTGACAAAACCAAAAAGCAAAGCAAACAAACAAAAACCAAACAAAAAAATCAACCAAGAAAAAAAGTATTGAGAAAAACAATTGGAACAAAGCCACAGCAGTATGAAAAAGTTCAGAAGGCTGTCAATACTCTAAAGTGCCTTTCTCTGTTGATCTTCAAAGAGAGCATATAACATCTGTATTTTGTCTGGGTTGAAAAGGTCTGAATGCTATGGTGTCAAAGTATAGAAATTTTTCAAGTATAAAAGTCAGAAATCAGTTCTGTTGAGTGAAATCTTTGTCAACATAGATAAAAGGTCAGTGCAATTTTATCTAGAGTATAGGATAAGGCAAACCCTTGGAAGAAATGCTTTGTTGTTTTATAGGCTACAAAACCATAGTCTTGTGACATGTTAATTCTTTTCTCAACCTTTTATCTGAAAAGAGATTGGTGGATATTATAAAAATAAGGCATTATCATGAGGCAGTGTTATGTACCCCTTGTCTTAAGGAAAGTTCAGTACCATCACTTATATTTTGGTTGACTGGTTGACTTTCAGTTGGATGCTCTCCCTTTCATAACCATCACTATTTTGACCTTCCTTATTAAAATGAAATTGTCAGACATAAAAAGGTAGAAGAATAGCTTGAAAGAAGAGTTCCTATTTCAAGTGCTGGTAACAATCTGTTGAATTTAACAAGCAAAGTAAATTTTTCAGTCATATTTAAACATATAAATTGTCCTATGGGACCTAGAAGCCCACGGTCTGTGTGTGAAGTTCTGCATAAAACAATTATGACTTTCCCCTGCATCAAAAGCAACCCATTCAATGAAGACTGCAGCCACTTTTCTAAGCAAGGTTGCTGTCAAGTTGCACTTCATACAGAAAATACAACTAGCTCTAGCTAGCTGTGCCTGAAAACACTTGCCTAAAGTGGTGTCACAAATAATAGGTGATTAAGGTGATTAAGGAATCCTTCCTTTTCCAGAAGAGATGAATATTTTTCCAGCACATAGCTGAAAATAAGGGGGTATACGTATAATACATGTATACATTTACATACACACAGAGGGTTAGAATTGTACTTCAAAGATTTTAGTCTCTATGTCTAATGAAACACAGAATTTTAAATTACTAAATGAAATTTAGAAAATTCTTAAATGAAAACATTGAAACATTAATTTGTGCTTAAAATGAAAGAAAGTTAAAAAAAGCTTTTCAACATGACCACTTTCTAAATCAGTCCTAAGACTACCCATATGCAGTATCTAAAGCTATAATTTAATGCCAGTCAAGGAAAAATTTATAAATTATATGACCTAACAGTTAATTATTAAGTATGGGTTTTGAGAGCATTTTGTAATTAAAGAAAGGGTAGGTTACATTAGCACATTAGCATTAAAGAGTGCACAATACATGAAACTGTTAATGAGAAACTAGACACATAGCTCCTATTACTGTTAAGGGAATTTTAATTCTCCATTCTCTATGCACTAAGTGAAAGATATAACCATAAAGACATTGTTTAAAGAAGGTGCTGCCAAATTGCACACAGCAGAACAAGATATAATTTTTGAGAGGATATGTGTGTTCTTATCTCATGTATTATTACTTCAATGAGCTTTAGTGAAGTTGTGTTTATTTCACTCTTCTTTACAATTCTTGTCTACTTCTTGGGTCATCTCAGCTTCTAATTTACCATCTGGAAAACACTGCTGCATTTAAAAGGTCTTTATGGACATTTTTTATGGATTACTTTTACTGTATGAATACAAAGGAAAGATTTTTTTCTCACTGGCAAGGTGAAATACCACAGTGCTTACTTCAGGCACAAAAGACAAGATGTTAGATAACATCTACTGTCTTAAATTCACTTAGGTCACATCTAATCTGATCTAAGGATTCAGCCCATAATGTGCTTCTCATCACTAGTCTGTCCACTGTAAGTATTAAGGTTCTACCAGTATTGGAGAGACTGTCTGAGTGGCCAGGAACCAAATTAGGCCAGCTAAAGCCAGACAGAATTCAATCTGGCCAAGGACATCAAGGACCACAAGAAAAAAAATTCTATAGATATGTTGGGGATAAAGGCAAGACATGGGATGATGTGGGTACTCTCCAGAAGGAGACAGGAGACCTAGTCACCCAAGCTATGGAGAAGGTTGAGGTACTGAATGACTTTTTTGCCTTGGTCTTCACCTGCAAGGGCTCTAACCACACCACCCAAGTTGCAGAAGGCAAAATAAGGGACTATGAAAATGAAGAATCGCCCATTACAGAAGATCAGGTTTGAAACCATCTGAGGAATCTGAAGGTACAGCAGACCACGGGACCTGATGAAATCCATCCACAGGTCCTGAGGGAGCTGGTAGGTGAAGTTGTTGAGCCGATTTCCATTATATTTGAAAAATTATGGCAATCTTGTGAAGTTCCTGCTCACTGGAAAAGTGGAAACACAAGCCCGTTTTCAAAAAAGGAAAAAAGCAAGGCCTAAGGAACTACAGAAAAGTCAGTCTCATCTCTGTGCCCAGGAAGATCATGGAGCAGATCATCCTGGAAACTCTGCAAAGATATGTGCAAAATAAGGAGCTGACTGGTGACAGTCAAAATGGCTTCACCAAGCGCAAGTCATGCCTGACATGTTTGGTGACCTTCTATAAATGTGCTACAGCATTGATAGATAAGGAGAGAGCAACCAATGTAATCTACCTGCATACATAGTGTTACATACTACATACATAGTCCCATATGACATCTTGGTCTCTAAATGGGAAAGGCATGGATTTGATGGATGGACCACTTGGTGGATAAGGAACTGGCTAGGTGTGAACCTCATGAAGTTCAACCAAGCCAAGTGCAAGGTCCTGCACCTGGGTCATGGCAATCCCAGGTGCAAATACAGGTTGGGCTTAGGGCTTAGGGGTGTTAGGGGATGAGAAGCTCAACATGAGCCAGCAGTGTGCACTGGCAGCCCAGAAAGTCAACCACAACCTGGGCTGCACAAAAAGAAGAGTGACCAGCAGGTCAAGGGAGGTGATTCTACCCCTCTACTCCACTCTGGTGAAACTCCACCTGGAGTACTGTGTCCATTTCTGGAGTTCTCAGCACAGGAAAGACATGGACCTGTTGGAAAGTGTCCAGCAGAGGGCCACAAAGATGATTAGAGGGATAGAGTACCTCTCCTGTGAAGGCAGGCTAGAGAGTTGGGGTTGTTCAGCCTGGAGAAGAGAATGCTCTGGGGATACTGTATAGCAGCCTTCCAGTTCCTAAAAGTGGCCTACAGGAGACATGGACTCTTTCTCAAGGAGTAGAGCTATAAGAAAAGTGGGAATGGTTTTAAACTGAATGAGGGGCTATTTAGATTAGATATCGGGAAGAAACTATTTAATGTGAGGATGGTGAGGCATTGGAACTGGTTGCCCAGAGAAATTGATGCCTTATCCCTGGAAGTGTTCAAGACCAGGCTGGGTGGAGCTTTGAGCAACCTGGTCTAGTGGGAGATGTTGGAACTGATGGTCTTTAGGGTCCCTTTCAACCTGAACAATTCTATGATTCTATGGACAGCAAGCATGTGCTCTTGAGGTTTCAACCCATCTCCATTAAACCTGTGTAAAGTTCATGTCCTTCAGGAATCACATTACCTTCCTACTTTATCTAGATGTAGTCCTGTTCTACAACATTTAGCTACATTGGAAACGTTACCTTTGCAATTAAACCAAATCATCCTTAAGCTATGGTTATAGGAGGGAAGAGATAGTATTTTTCACCTGAGATTGATGTTTTGGTTTTTTACCTATGCAACACTTATTTTGCATTTTCTTCCCCACAATCACACTGTATCATTTATTATTTTCACAGCTATGCTCAGAGTCTAGCCATAAATCCAACTCATCATGGATTTTTGCAGTATGCTTTAATGATAACAGTTCCATGGCTTTAATTTTATATGAAAACGTGTTTGTCTTTGAGATTTACTCTAACCATAGAACTCACTCATCCTAAATACAGCAAGCTCATAATCTCATGTTTTGAAGTATATTGAGATATATATGTGTGATCATACTTTTAAATATATATATATATTATTTGCTCAGCAATTGGATTTAAACTGTCTGAATTTAGTTAAACCTTTCAATGAAATATTTTCATCACTGCTAAATTAGGTGTCCTAACTCTATAGATTTTGTGCAAGAGACTGCCAAACCATGCATTTAAAGAACTCAGTGCTGCTTAAAAAAAAGCAGGCTTAGGCTACAACAACCATCTCAGCAAAGAAAGGGGGTTTTGCTGACTTTATGCAGGACTTATTTCTCATACAACTGCTTAAGTGGGTCAGTGTGTCTTATCAGTTTATTTGCCCAAGGGCAATTTAAAAATTGACTGAATTTTGTGTCAAATTCACAGAGGAGAAGTGAATAATTTCTCAGAAACTATTGAAATTCATGGGCAAATCAATGTACCTCTGGGAGCTCTGGCACTGAGCTTAACTTTTACAAATAAGGTATGCACTTTGTAGGAGCGCTCTCATTGCCACATTGGATAATGTTTTCCCAGTTGTTTTTTTTTCCCTTTCACTTTACATTTACTCCTGATAATTTAACCATGGCCATTTAGTCAGCAGTGTCATTGTGGCAGCAAGCTAACTCCTCAAATCAATATGAGCCTTTCTCTACATTTTTATGAGTGGGATGAGACCACAGGAACAAACATGATTAATGGGCCCTCTGGCCAGCTGGTAGACTATTATAAATATGTAACTCCACAAAGATCTCTGTTTCCTAGAAATACAGCTGCCAGAGATAATTTATTTTTTCTCTCCTCCACAGCACACAATGGAATAAAAGCAGGATATATTCCTATCTTCAAGCTGGTGATGTTACCAACAAATGCAGTCATGCCTGAAGATAAGATCAGAGATCTGCATGAGGAGTGCACTTCTTGTGAGGAGAATAAAAATCTTAACCCAAAGGATATTAGTTTTAAATGACACTAAAGAATTTCTAGTTTAAAGGTAAAGTACACTGGCATATACATAATTACATCTGTAGTGATTGCCCTACTTGAAAAACTGTGGTATTAAATTATTTTTGTGGATATACATGAAAAATTAAGTGGGATACTACTGTAAGAGCAGACCAAATTTCTCCCGAAACTGCAAGGTACCTGAAAGCGTAATGCACTTGCTTGGATTAGCACTGAGAGGACAGTTTTCTAATCCTTGGCAATATGCACACGTGGATTTTGTGTCTGAAGAATAAGATAGCAACTGAAAGGTAGCAGACTCAGCTATTTACCAAATTATAGAGTAAAATTGCATGAGGAAGAGTGGGGCTAAAATTAAACTACAGTATTCTCTGAGTGTATGTATGTCCATGGATCTGTAAATTTCATTAATCTAGTGCAGAGAAATAGCGTATTAATAAAATAGAAAAACTTAGTGCTTTTGACCAAAATATTTTAAAGCAGAAAGAACAGAAAACATATTTTTTAAAATAATAGCAACAATTATTTATTAAATGTGTCATCTGCTATACTGAATTTCTACCAGTAAATGTCACTGCTTAAAGCTGTTAGTGTATACTGATCTATCACACAAATTGTACCAACAAACAGCAGACAGGCTAATAGACCAAATAAGGACTGATGATCAAGGCAAGGCAATGTAAAGCTTCAGAATTCAAATAGTTCTAATATATTTACTTTTAAAAAACCTATTCAAAACTAGAGGATTAGCAAAGGGAGAAAAAGATGAAAAGTAGAAAATCTTTTGCATAGCAGTGCTTATTTTTCGTGTTTAGAAAAAAAGGAAGTATCAGTAAGAGAAAGACAGTGTTCAGTGAAGGTGATGGTGAGGCAATGAAATGCATTACAGATGATCACTTCAAGGATTTCAATAACTTCTGTTGTGTTATTACACAACAGTAACAATTTCACTTCATGCATGGATATTTTTTAATTGCAAGAGCAAGCTAAACCCTTGTGGTAGCCTCCATTCAGTCTTCAAAAACTGATAATGGGATTAAGTTGTGAGTAGCATCCTTTCTAAGAAGTATGGAGCAAAATGACCAAATACATGACATGGTAGGAATGCATTTCAGACAGAACTTTAAGTTCAAGTTCTATATTCTTTGAGCATTAAATGATAATGTAATGATAATACAACCTAAAGATGTCAGCTACATCTTAAAGAATTTAATACATGTTAACTCTTGTCCCTTTTTCACTATGCTTTAACATAGTACTGGTGTTGAATGGCATATAATCAGAAGCAAGGGTAAAGGTCTTACACTGAAAGTAATATAAATCAAGGCTGAAATCTCTTCCATCAGTCAGCAAAATAAGTGAGTTTATACCAAAATTAAACATAATTTCTACCTGAAGGTCTAAGGTTCACACCTCTTCTAATCAATGCATAGCAAACATGGTTTATGTAATAGCACTGTTCTCATTGGGTTGCATAATGCAAGTCAGCTGTAGGTGCCATTCCATGTAACTGAAATATGTCTGTAATTTAGAACTCCCTCCAGCTGTAAATTTCTGTAATCATAAACCGAACTGTTTCTCATACCATTGAGTAGCTCAATCAGTTCAAGATTCAAGAAATTAATAAGTAAAATCTTCCAAGTTTACAGGAAATTAAGTGTGTGATTTCCAACATTCTCTCGATTGGCCCTGTATGTTAGGGAGGGTTATGAATGTCAAGAACTAGTTGAGGGTAATAGTAGGATTGAGCGCCTATGGGTAAGAATCAGGGGGAGGGTCAGCAAAGCTGATACCGTGGTGGAAGACTGTTACAGACCACCCAACCAGGATGTAGAGGTTGAAAAATTGTTCTATAAGCAGCTGGCAGAGGTCTCAAGATCACTTGTCCTTGTCCTGGTGGGAGAGTTTAACCTACCAGATATCAGCTGGGCACACAGTACAGCTGAGAGGGAACAATCTAGGAGATTCCTGGAGTGTGTCAGGGATAACTTCTGGATGCAGCTGGTGAAGGAGCCAACTAGGGAGGGAGCACTGCTGGATCTGCTGTTCATGAATAGAGGACTTGTGGGGGATGTGACGGTCTTGGGCACAGTGACCATGAAATGATGAGTTCTCACTTCTCAGGGAAGCAAGAAAGGAAGCCAGCAGGACTGCCATCATGGATTTCTGGAGCGTGGGCTTTGGTCTTTTCAAGAGCCTGCTTAACAGAGTTCCTTGGGAGGCATCCTTGAAGGACAAAGGAGTCCAGAAAGGCTGGACATTTTTCAAGGAGGAAGTCATAAAAGCAGAGGAGCAGGCCATCCCTGTGAGCTGTAAAGCAAGCTGTCGGGGGAAGACCAGCCTGGCTGAACAAAGAGATATGGTCACAGCTCAAGGATAAAAGGAGAGTTTATGGCCACTCAGGAAGATTACAAAGGTGTTTTAAGGCTATGTAGAGAAAAGACTAGAAAGGCCAAAGCCCAACTAGAACTTTACCTGGGCTTGCATGTTAAAAACAATAATAAAAAAAAAAATTATAAATATATTAGGAACAAGAGGAGGACTTGAGAGAATCTCCATCCTCTGTTAGATGCAGGAGGTGACATAGTGAAAAAGGATGAGAAGGAGAAGAAAAACCCTGAAGCTTTCTCCGATGTTAAGGACAAATGTAAATTGTTTTAGTGTTCAGACTGGTAAAACTGAACCCACAATTTTCAGCTTTCTTTTGATCCTTGTTTGTACACAACAGTCACCATTTGAACGGTGATCAAAATCCTCCATCTCTCCCCTTCTCCATCTTACTCCATCTCTCCATTTTCGCACTATCCTACATGTCTGAAGTTTATTTTTTAGGTGGCTGCAAACAGAAGAGCACAAGTATTTCTTAACAATAAAAGCATTTACTAAGAAAGTGGATAACTGACAGAGGGAGCAATTCAGCTTAATTTTCTGGTCTTCCCTAAGAACAATGTAAAAGTTACAGAAAAGACAGATCTACAGCTTGTAGAGTATACAAGAACTATTTGCTGTGCACCTCAAAAAGTACAGAAGGCACAGGGAGCAGCAAAGGGCACACAGGGAAGAATCCAAAGGTCTGTCAGCAAGTCTCTGGCCTGAAGAGTCCCTGGCCTATAGAGCACAAAAGATCTCAATCCCCACATGTAGGAAATTGGGCAAGGAGGGCAAGAGACCACCATGTTTGAGCCATGACCTGCTAATCAAACTAAAGGATAAGATGAGGCTACACAGAACATGGAAGAAGGGAGAGACATCCTTGGAAGAGTATAGGGATGTTGCCCAACTGTGTAGGAATGAGGTAAGGAAGGCCAAAGCACAGCTAGAACTGAACTTGGCAAGGGGTATAAAGAAAACCAAGAAAGGTTTCTATGGTTACATTAACCAGAAAAGGAAGGTTAAAGAAAATGAACCTCCCACTGATGAGCAACAGTGTATCAACTTCTATCAATGGACAAGGAGAAGGTGGAAGTTCTGAACAACTTTTTTGCCTCAGTCTTCACTGGCAACCCCTTTCCTCCTGTCTCACATGTTGATGGCCCACAAGTTTGAGACCAAAGTGACAAAGTCCCAATTCCCACTGTAAGTGAGGACAACGTATGTGAGCAACTGAGGAACCTCAAGATATATAAGTCCATGGGACCTGATGAAATATATCTGAGTCCTGAAGGAACTGGCTGATGTAGTTTCCAAGCCACTTTCCAAGATATGTGAAAAGTCGTGGCAGTCAGGTGAAGTCCCTGTGGACTGGAAGAAAGGAAACATCACACCCATTTTTAAAAAGGATAGAAGGGAGGACCCTGGGAACTACCAACCTGTCAGCCTCACTTCTGTGCCTGGAAAGATCATGGTACAGATCCTTCTAGATACCATGCTTGGGCATGTGGAGGACAGAGTGGTGATTCTGGACAGCCAGCATGGCTTGACTGGGGGCAGTTCCTGCCTGACTAACCTAGTGGCCTTCTACTAGGTTAGTAGTACTCACCTAGTGGTGACTGTCAGTAGACAAGGGACAACCTATCACAGAATCACAGAATCACAGAATATAAGGGATTGGAAGGGACCTTGAAAGATCTAGTCCAATCCCCCTACCAGAGCAGGAACACCTAGATCAGATCACTCAGGAACGCGTCCAGGCGAGTTTTGAACGTCTCCAGAGAAGGAGACTCCACAACCTCCCTGGACAGCCTGTTCCAGTGTTCAGTCACTCTCACTGTGAAGAAATTTCTCCTCATATTTAAGTGGAATATCCTTGTATCCCCTTGTCCTATCATTGGATGTTACTGAGAAGAGCCTGGCTCAATCCTCCTGACACTCACTATCTGGATCTCTGTAAGGCTTTTTACACGGACCCCCCCAACATCCTGCTCACCAAATTGGAGGGATACAGATTTGATGGGTGGACTGTTGAATGGATAAGGAACTGGCTGGATGATTACATCCAGAGGGTGGTACTCAATGGCTTGAGGTCCAGATAGAGAGAAGTAACAAGTGGTGTCCCTCAGGGATCTGTGCTGGGATCGGTGCTTCTTGATGCTTTTATCAATGATAGAGGGATTGAGTCCACAATCAGCAGATTTGCAGGTGACATCAAGCTGTGTGTTGTTGTCGATACACCAGAGGGATGGGATGCCATCCAGAGGGACCTGAACAGGATGGAGAGGTGGGCCCAAGTGAACCTCATGAAGTTCAGCCAAGCCAAGTGCAGGGTTCTGCACCTGGGCCAGAACAATCCTCACTGAATGATATACAGACTAGGGGATGGGGTATTAGAAAGCAGCCCTGAGGAAAGGGACTTGGGGGTGCTGATGGATGAGAAGCTGGACATGAGCAGGCAGTGTGCACTTGCAGCCCAGAAGGCCAATCACATCCTGGTCTGCATCAAAAGGTACATTGCCAGCAGATCCAGAGAGGTTATTCTGCTACTTGGCTCTGGCGAGACCTCACCTGGAGTACTGTGTGCAGGTCTGGAGCCCTCAGTATAGGAAGGACATGCACCTGATAGAGCGGGTCCAGAGGAGGGCCACAAAAATCATCAGGGGGGTGGAGCACCTTTGCTATGAGGACAGGCTGAGGGAGCTGGGGCTGTTCAGCCTGGAGAAGAGGAGTCTCCAGGGAGACCTACCAGCAGCCTTCCAGTACCTGAAGGAGGCCTAAAGGAAGACTGGGGAAGGTCTGTTTACAAAGGCCTGCTGTGACAGGATGATGGGCAATGGCTTCAAGCTGGAGAAGAGCAGATTTAGATTTGATATTAGTAATAGGTTCTTTACTATGAAGGTTGTGGACCACTGGAACAGGTTGCCTTAGGGAGGTGGTTGTGGCCCCTTCCCTGGAGGTATTCAAGGTGAGGCTTGACAAGGCCCTGGGCAACCTGGTCTAGTTGGGGGTGTCCCTGCTGACTGTGGGGAAGTCAGACTAGATAACCCTAGAAGTCCCTTCTGGCCTGGACCATTCTATGATTCTATTTGTATTATCTGTTCATAGTCATATAATGCTTTGGCAGTCTTCCAAATGTATATATAATACATGGGCACACTTCATGTAAAATAAAAGGTGTTTGCTGGCACAAATTTCAGACTTAGTTGGCTATCTTTTAAATCAGCAACTAAATCAGCTCAGCCCCTGTACTACCAACATGGATAAAGTGGTCTTTGTTACTTTGGCAGAGCTGAAAGGAAGAATTGAAACTTATCCTCTTCTCCTCCTGGCTTTGCTTAGATTAGACCTTCCTAGTTAGATTTTTATTTCTTTCTTGATATATTCTTTTCTGAATCATGAACATTTTTACTTATATTTGCTTGTCTAATTTTGTGTCTACAAAAAGAAGTAAAAAAATTAATGCTTCACTCAGATTTGACTGGATTGATGATGTACTACTTTTTTTTTTTTTCCTTCAAGGCAGTTTCATGAGTAATAACCAACAGTTACTGATTATCAGAAGGCAGTTCAGACTGTGAACTTCATCTCTAGTCTCAGGCCCTAGGAAAAAAGTTTTCACAAATCACAGAAAAATCCTTTGCAAGTGGTACTTGTTAGCTTCTTTCACCTTAGAGGCTGAATGGATATGGAAATGATCAGGCCGAGGCAACACAGAACTCTACAAAGTTCATGCATTTATGTCAGAGAGCTAGTGAACCCCAAATCTAGCCTGCCATGTAGTTTTTTCTGATACCAAGCTAAACAAAATATAATCACTTTAGAAACATAAGATATAGATTATCAGTGTTTTTTAATCATGTTTTCTATTGCTTTTTTGTATGAATTATTCTTAGTTCTAATTACTTCTTAATCTAATATAAATAACATTTTTTATCCCTGGGGTCTTCCAAATGATATGGTAATTGTCTCTGTCTATGTGAAAAGTACCACAGGCAAAGAGTGGTTCCAGGTACCAAAAGTGACAAATGTGGAGCATATATACATATGCTCAACTCTACAACTGCACATGACTTTAATAGATGCTTGCTGTTAAAACAGAACTGGAATCAAAACTACCTTGCACTAATCACATTAGTTTCACCTGTTATTACCTGGGCCATTGTGAAGAGCAACCTATGGATGCCATCCTGCTGCAAACAGTCTTTCTATCTGGACTGCAAAATCAGACTTTCCTAGTGTTGCCTGCTTTCTATTTTGGACTAAAATGAATACACAGTCTCAGTACAGGGCTAACAAAAGAAAGGCGTTGACTTATGTGTTAGACCACTGAAATATAATCACCCCAGATAATAAAGAAGCCTCAGCTGAGGAGAGCTGGTTTATTAGCATGGAGGTTGCCTGGTAACAGACGTTTGGCAGGTGCCTGTTATCATTTGATGAAAGCTGATTGAAGAACTGAAGAAGATTGGATTTTTATAATAGGACAGCAGTTTGCCCTTATGGCTCAAGTTAAGGGATCTAATGCAGCAAGTGTCTGTTGAGATAAGAGGTAACTTTTTTATTATTTTTTTCCCTCAGCATAGAGGGAGGAAACTCTCTTTTTATGGCATCTTGAAGGGAAGTGACTGAGCTAGAGGACTCTAGTGCTCTGCTTGGGGTCTCCAGGGGCTGTTCTGGTGACTCCTGGGCTGCTTTCAGCACTGCATTGAAGTACCTTGCAGTTTTCTGCGGCTTCATGCCCTCTTCTGCTTTCTTTTTCTCAAGGAAAAGCAATTAGGAGTTTAGAAACCCCATGCGATAACTAAAATGTTCCATTTGATGGTAGAGAGTAATTCAAATGGTTGTGATCTTTACTGATGTTCTAAGAGGAGAGGTGTTAAAAGTATGGGAAATGCAAAGCTGTACTTCATACACTTAAAACTTTGGATTCCTGTACCCAGAAGGTCCAACTGCCTTTTATTCTGAAAATATATAATACTCAATCTTGCTCACAGGAAACTTACAAGTTAGTAGTGACTAGATTCCCCAGCAGTTATATAATAGATAACAGAGAAGAGCTGCTCAGTCAGTTGCTATTACAAGGTCCCATGTTCTATGCTAGGTGGATGCTTTCTAAATAGGCAACCTTTTTTTTTTCACCTTCCAAAGGCTTCTGCAGTATGATTTACGTTCTGTTACACTACAATTCAGGAGAGTTATAAACAGAGCAAAGGACAACACCCAAATAGCAGACACAGATAAAGTGAAACTTAGGCAGAATGTTTAGGAAAGCTTTTTTTTAAAAATGAGGGGGCAGGAAAGCATAATATGCTTAGTGATCTGAAATCCTTTGCTATCTGACGTTAGCTGACATAATCTTTTATAAGAAGGTAAAACTATGTTACTGTCTGGAAGCACTGCTGTTTAGAGAGTGTAGTTATTCCCTAAACCCGTTCAGGACTGTCCCAGTAGGTATTCCTGTAGCTGGTGATAGAGCTGACTGACCAAGCTACATCAAGATCACAGGTATTTTGTCCTCCTCCTTGACTGTATTTCAAGAGAAAAAGCTCTGAACAGGTTTTGACAAAAGCAAGTACCTGCAGCCCTGACTGGAAAACCTAAGTCTGTGAAAGACAGCAATGTGTTTCTTTGGTTGACTTTGGCTGTTCCCAAAGTGCATCAGCTCAACTTATTCCTCATTTTCTGCTCCTAGCCATGCTGTCAGACCTCCTCCCTCACACTGGCCCTGGTTTTCACTTAAGTCCATCATTAACTACTCAACTTACTGAATCCAAGGAAAACTGCCTTTCTTTTCTTGCTTAGTTTTTTACCAGGATAGTGAATGAAGTCAGTTCCGAGAGGAGCCTGATGAGCTACAGGGCAGACAGAAAGTGAATGTCAGGAGTGGAGACAAGACCTGGAGAAAAATTTCACTTTTGCCAGAGGTGAGCTGTTTTGACTGCCTTACCTCATGTCAGGTAACGTTATTCTGAATATTCTGGCTAAGAGGTCAACTCCTCAAGGCACATTTATGCAATATCTACTCTAAATCCTCCTTAGGAATACTGTGATTTCTATTCAAAAGACAGATGGCTACCATAAGCATATCACTGCTTCCTTACCAACAAAATACTCTTACTGTGGCTTAAAATTAATACCAAAAAAACACCCCAAACCCAATAAAGAATTCTAGAGATATTCACTCAAGGAATTCTGCAGTGATGTTCAAATTTTGAGAAAATAAGTCTTAGTCATAGAGGTGTCAAAGAAATCATGTTAGACTTGGAACTTGGGTTGTTGCCCTGAATAGTGATATATTTCATATAAGAGAGAAAGCAACTTGATGACAGGGTTACCAAAAGCCCTTGAAGCAGAGGCAATTAAATGAGACAGTTGAGGCTAACACCCTTCTCAGTAAACTTACCCCCACACAATACTTTGTGCAAATGTCATGACTGAAAATTAATTTCAAACTTTCTATCCAGCCAATA
>VZTM01022064.1:0-23268 GCA_013400555.1 Jacana jacana | reverse complement strand
CTATGAGCAGAAGCTTGTAAAGATATGGTATGAAAATGTTTGGGGCACACAATTAAAACTCCTCTCATAAGTCCTCTGTTTAAATGAAAAAGTGAGATTTTCCATGGTCTCATCAGTAAAAGATAGCTGGAAGAAAGATAAACCCAAATAAATCTAAAAAAGAGACAAAACACTATATTTTTCGAAAGAAAAAATATTATCCCTTAGGAAAAAAAAACCACACACCCCCAAAAAAAACCCCAAACCCAACAGAAATACCACCAGTATTGTAATGCTTGTAATACCTAAAGTTCAATACTAAGTATATTTTATGGAACACTCAAATAAAGCCATTGGTTTCCATATGGTGAAAGGGGAAAAAATAAAAGAAAAGGAAACGCTTTTATAGGTTCATTATCTAATGTGCCCACTTCCTCAGTAATGTCTCTGTGAATATTGGTAGCTCATGTATTTTGAAGGTCTTTACAGTTCTAGAGTCCACAATCTCCCAGAAAATCTATTTCAGCTCTTCACTATTCTTACCACTGTATTACTATTATCTAATAGTCTAACCCTAATTTCAAACTTTGATGCAATTTAAGCCCATAATTTCTTTTTCTATCTCTTAGAACAAGAATAATTTATTCCCTCTTTCCTACTTGTCTTTTATACATTTGAAATCATATATTTTAGTCTTCTTTTTTTGTTTTCATTTTTTTTTTTCTTTTCTTTTTTNTGGCCCAAATTGGAAAAAGAAATACAGCTGAGGCTTTAACAGAGCAGAGTAGAACAGAAGTATTGTTTACAGGCTGTCTATTTATACCTTTCATTATGGTCGATGCCTTCTTGCAACAGAGTGGTATTGTTGATTCATATTTATATTAACATCCAGCTATACCTTTTTCTGTGAAACCATTATGATGTTGTTTACCATATTTCTCACCTTAAAATTTTGGAAATTTTTGAATCTTGTAAGTTGCTACAATTTACTTACTGCCCTGGTGATTATATTCACAAATTGTTTTGGTTTAGCATAACAGTGTATCAATAAATGTCTTGTTGGCAGAGCTGTCCATCTGTATAAATTGAAAGGCCCTAAAGAGAATTCAAATTCTGCAGAGAGAGTTTGAGTAAGATTTAAGTAGTAGGTAGTCCTCTACAGAGGAAAAATTTACTTGCCATAGCTAATGTGCTATAGTCAGAACTCACTGAATCTTTCTTGAGGTAAAATTCAGCTGTAGAAATGGACTGAAAAAGTAGTTGTGAACATAATTAGTGTAAAAAGGATTTAAGAATGGAATATATACTCATGGAAATTATTAGTAATGGTTGTGCAGCTGTATTCTTATTCCTAGGCAATACAGATTTCCTGAACTACACTATTTGGAAGGACTAAGGTTCACCAGCAGGGGTTTCTTCCTGCCCTAGAGTCATGGAAGTAGTAGTTGGAAAGGATATCTATTAATGCCTCTAATGCACCTCCTGCTCAAAGTGAGGCTCATACCAATCCTAGATGTACGTCAGGCATGGCTTTTTGCTAACCACTTTGAAAGGATAGAGATTTCACCACTTTGTAGGCTGCTCCAGAGCTGTGCTATTCGTTTGGCCAGACGTCTAGAAGTAGACTTGCCTGGTAAGGGTGAAGCAAAATAAAGTAAGCATTTCAGTTTTCCTCCTCATTCATTGCCAGGTTACCATCCTTATTCATCATTCATTCATTTTTTTGCTGACTTAATTTTTCTCCATTACTGCCTCACCAAAATTGAAAGCACATCGAATGCTACATTAGAACTTACCTTAGTAATAATGTGACATTTCCTCACCAGCAGTGACCTCACTATGCCCTAAAAATGACCCTGCTATTGTGTTGTTCTGTGGGAGAGAGCTGTTATTGGTAAATTATATGATTCCAGAAAATAGAAGGATGTTGGTATTTCGGGTCAGGTGACTAAGTTTAGTGGATAAATTTTGACACTGATCTCTCCGAGCCTCTTTTTTTGCCTGTGTGGCTCTTCATTAACCACCCAGGAGATTCTGGTCTCTCACCGTCTACTTTGCTGTCTGGTTGACACTGACCTGGTCCAGTAATTCCCCCTTAGCCACAGGCAAGCTATATCAAATGTTGTGCAGACCTGTGATGTACAGGAACCATGAAGTATAAAGTGTGCTCATTCATTCAGTTGGGATGACACACACATGGCCGAGCGATGTGCAGTGTCCTCAGTCTCTCTGAGGCCCAGAGCATGTGCAATTCTGTGCACAGCACTGAGGAGAACTGTGTTAGGTCAAAACAAGTTCTGGCAAGCTTTTTTTCAGTGTATGGAGACATATAGTTTTCTTTTCAAGTGTTTAGAACTGGTCAAATTTCTCTATGTACTTTTCAAAGGTGGTAAAAAGCACCCTGACTGCAATTGTGATGTCTAGGCATCAAAGTGTGATTCTGCTTTATAAACTGAGGTAGCTAACACTTTTTAATGTTAATTTTCCCCTAATTCAGTTCCCCCAAATGATTGAGTTTTTTGATTGAATGTTTCCCACCAAAGAAACAGCCTCAGGCAGGCATCTGTCATAGAAAATTTCAGCCCAAATCATTAATATTTTGCAAAATTACAAGCTGTGAAAGCAGGGGTTTGTAATATAAAATGTCAGGTAGCCTCAGTAGTTTGTTTTGCTATTACCTTCCTGCACCACTAAGTTCCTACTATGTGATTGGGTATTTAATAAAATTTTTGAACCAGATATTTCTTTTTTCTTTTTTTTTTTGGTTTTTTTTTTTTTTTTTTTTTTTTTTTTTTTTNTTTTTTTTTTTTTTTTTTTTTTGTTTTCTATATTTTTTTTTAATGGGTGCAATACCCATTTGGTTCAAAAGTGATTTGAATATTTGTAGTTCTTTGTTACAACACCTAGGCACAGAAGATCTGTAATAAAAGTGAAATGGCTGTATGAATTCAGAATGTCCATGCTTTTGTGTTTTGATGTCTCAGCTTTCATGCTATTTTTATGTTGTTTCTTTCATCTTTAATTTTACCAAGAGATTCATATTAGATGCATTATTAATCCCTGTGACACTGCCTTCCCTTTTTCTGCACAGTATGAGAGATTTCTGGCTTCAATAGAAATAATAATGTGTGAGATTATTTTCTACATTTAATATGCAAATAAACAAATAAACAATGTGGATTTCCTAAAATCTCCACACACTGTAATTTTCTTCCAAAGATTTCACCGATGAATTAGGAATGAGAGGCATGAGCAATCACCAAAAGCTTTTAAGGAATTATTTTAGTTGTATGCTTTATAACCTGAGAATTCTCAGCATGCAGCACATTATAATACATACTGCACTGGAAAATAAACAGAAAAGTGAAGTATAGTAACTGGACTTTCTGTAGAGTTTTGGCATAGATTAAATGAAACACAATTCTAACATGTTGATGAACTGCAGAAGCAGCAATTAAATGTCTCAGTGATGATGGTTAATGGGGCTAATTAGAGAAGGTGTTTGTAAATGTGACTGGTGCAGTGATGATGCCTGTGACTGAGAGGGGGAGGCAGGAGGAAAGGGAATAAGGGGTTGTGAATGGACAGTGGAAACACTGCTAGGTTGGGAGCTGGGTTTTTTGTTGTTGCTTGGTAAAGGGGGAGCTAATTACAAATACTCTTCCACTTTGAATTAAAATGTGTCTCATATTCTTTTTGATGGTTTTGTTTCTTTCTGTATCACAGCTGCACAAACTGGTCAAAGAAAAAGGAGCAGCATGTAGTAGTGAAAGTCTGGCCATAGTATTTCTACATAACTTCAGTAAAAGGGAACTCATAGGGCTTCTACAGTGTTGATCACAGTCAGTAAAATCATCTGATGGACATCAGGCTTCCAGTCAAGCTCGGGAGCAACAACAATATTCCACTTAAACAGAAAATGATTAATGACGGAGTATTTTGGGCCCCAATCATCAGCTGAAAAAAGGTGCTGTGTTTCTGTGTAAGGTAATGCAGCACCTTTGTAGTTGACCTCTTTTCTTCTATTAGAAACCATGATCATTGCAGTGGTTAATGTTTCCTTAAGCAATTTGAAAGCTAAGTGTCATTTGCAACAGTGCTTCAGGACTCCCACTGGCCTTCCAAAGAGACAGAGAGATGATTCAGCTGTAGGTGTGGAGGCAACACGGTTGCTAATCTGCGAGTCAGCCCCACAGCTGGAAATATTGGGAGAGGTCTGGTGGAGCCCCTGTGAACCCCCTTCCACACAACCCAATTAGGATCTGGAAGCAGAATTGCCATGTCCTCAAAGCACTCTGCCCACACCAGGTATGAAATGCTTCTCTAAGGTTCTGGGTTCATTTTTCTGATTACCAACATACAGATCAGGTCTCTTTTTCCAATTTGTGTTCATAGATAGAAATGAGAAAAGCCTATCTTAGCAGCATAGTCCCTCTTCTCAGCATGGCTCCTAAGGTTTATGAATTCAGCTGGGATGGGCCCATGNTAAAAAAATTTTTATACAAATTTTTTTTTTTTTTTTTTTTTTTTTGTTTTTTTTTTTTTTTTTTTTTTTTTTTGTTTTCTATATTTTTTTTTAATGGGTGCAATACCCATTTGGTTCAAAAGTGATTTGAATATTTGTAGTTCTTTGTTACAACACCTAGGCACAGAAGATCTGTAATAAAAGTGAAATGGCTGTATGAATTCAGAATGTCCATGCTTTTGTGTTTTGATGTCTCAGCTTTCATGCTATTTTTATGTTGTTTCTTTCATCTTTAATTTTACCAAGAGATTCATATTAGATGCATTATTAATCCCTGTGACACTGCCTTCCCTTTTTCTGCACAGTATGAGAGATTTCTGGCTTCAATAGAAATAATAATGTGTGAGATTATTTTCTACATTTAATATGCAAATAAACAAATAAACAATGTGGATTTCCTAAAATCTCCACACACTGTAATTTTCTTCCAAAGATTTCACCGATGAATTAGGAATGAGAGGCATGAGCAATCACCAAAAGCTTTTAAGGAATTATTTTAGTTGTATGCTTTATAACCTGAGAATTCTCAGCATGCAGCACATTATAATACATACTGCACTGGAAAATAAACAGAAAAGTGAAGTATAGTAACTGGACTTTCTGTAGAGTTTTGGCATAGATTAAATGAAACACAATTCTAACATGTTGATGAACTGCAGAAGCAGCAATTAAATGTCTCAGTGATGATGGTTAATGGGGCTAATTAGAGAAGGTGTTTGTAAATGTGACTGGTGCAGTGATGATGCCTGTGACTGAGAGGGGGAGGCAGGAGGAAAGGGAATAAGGGGTTGTGAATGGACAGTGGAAACACTGCTAGGTTGGGAGCTGGGTTTTTTGTTGTTGCTTGGTAAAGGGGGAGCTAATTACAAATACTCTTCCACTTTGAATTAAAATGTGTCTCATATTCTTTTTGATGGTTTTGTTTCTTTCTGTATCACAGCTGCACAAACTGGTCAAAGAAAAAGGAGCAGCATGTAGTAGTGAAAGTCTGGCCATAGTATTTCTACATAACTTCAGTAAAAGGGAACTCATAGGGCTTCTACAGTGTTGATCACAGTCAGTAAAATCATCTGATGGACATCAGGCTTCCAGTCAAGCTCGGGAGCAACAACAATATTCCACTTAAACAGAAAATGATTAATGACGGAGTATTTTGGGCCCCAATCATCAGCTGAAAAAAGGTGCTGTGTTTCTGTGTAAGGTAATGCAGCACCTTTGTAGTTGACCTCTTTTCTTCTATTAGAAACCATGATCATTGCAGTGGTTAATGTTTCCTTAAGCAATTTGAAAGCTAAGTGTCATTTGCAACAGTGCTTCAGGACTCCCACTGGCCTTCCAAAGAGACAGAGAGATGATTCAGCTGTAGGTGTGGAGGCAACACGGTTGCTAATCTGCGAGTCAGCCCCACAGCTGGAAATATTGGGAGAGGTCTGGTGGAGCCCCTGTGAACCCCCTTCCACACAACCCAATTAGGATCTGGAAGCAGAATTGCCATGTCCTCAAAGCACTCTGCCCACACCAGGTATGAAATGCTTCTCTAAGGTTCTGGGTTCATTTTTCTGATTACCAACATACAGATCAGGTCTCTTTTTCCAATTTGTGTTCATAGATAGAAATGAGAAAAGCCTATCTTAGCAGCATAGTCCCTCTTCTCAGCATGGCTCCTAAGGTTTATGAATTCAGCTGGGATGGGCCCATGTGACCAGATTTTCCTTCAGAGAAGGCCAGTCACTGATGCTTCAGAGTACAGCACAGAACTCTAAAGTGTGTTCCATGTTCCAAACATATCATGAAGACTAACTAGAATTATACTCTCAATGAACATCTACATTCATCTAACACCACAAGAGTGGCTGTGTTTTCTTTAGCAATGCTAAAGCACACAGAAATTCAAGTGTGCAATACATTTCATTTGTTCTACACACTTAATATATGACCATATATATTTGTCTGGTTTTTTTCCCAGAAAAAGTGCCAGGGTGATTTGGAACACTCACGAAAATGGTAATTCTTCCACTGCTTGATTAAAAACTGGCTAATAGTAGTTTAAAATGAGAAGAGAGAATAAATTATAAGTATTATTAAATAACATGGTTTAAGCAACACAGTTTCAAACAGGGCTAAGAATGGAAGTATGCAAACTAGATTCTTATTTCAGTCACCAGTTATTCTAATTTGAGTTTGAACTCAATGATATCAGAATTATTATTCCATAGGCAGTAGTACTGGGTCTGGCTAGGATAGAGTTAATTTTCGTATAGAATCATAGAATCATTAGAATGGTCCAGGCTGGAAAGGACTTCTAGGGTCTTCTAGTCCGACCTCCGCACAGTCAACAGGAGCACCCCCAACTAGACCAGGTTTCCCAAAGCCTTGTCTAGGCTCCCCGTGAATATCTCCAGGGAAGGGGCCTCAACCACCTCCCTGGGCAACCTGTTCCAGTGGTCCACCACCCTCAGGGTAAAGAACCTATTCCTAATATCCAATCTAAAGCTGCTCTTTTCCAGCTTGAAGCCATTGCCCCTCATTGTCCTTTTCCTGCAGGCCTTTGCAAACAGACCCTCCCCGGCCTTCCTGTAGGCCCCCTTCAAGTACTGGAAGGCTGCTCCTAGGTCTCCCCGGAGCCTCCTCCTCTCCAGGCTGAACAACCCCAGCTCCCTCAGCCTGTCCTCATAGCAAAGTCGCTCCCAACCCCCTGATCATTTTTGTGGCCAAATAGGATCTTATATGGTGCTATGTTCTAGATTTGTGGCCAAAACAGTACTGATAGCACACTAATCTTCTAGCTTTTTCTGGATAGTGTTTGCAGAACAACAAGATTGTCACTGATTCTCACTCTGCCCCACCCCAGAGAATAGGAGAATAGACTGGGGGATACACCATAGGTTGAGAGGGAACATAACCAGGCAGGTAATGCCAACTAACCAAAATTTTATTCCTTACCATCTAGCATCATGCTCAGCAATAAAAAGAAAAAGAAAAGGGTTTAGGGAGGTTAGTCACCTTTTGCTCAGAACTGGCTGGGCATTGATTTACTCATGGGAGGTGATGAGTGATTGCCTTTGTAACACTTGGGGTTTTTTAATTTTCTTCTCTCTTCTTCCAGTTACCCTTCACTTATTTGACTTTTTTATTTTATTTTATTTTTTTAACCTTGACACTCATGTTTTCTTGCTTTTATTCTTCCTTTCCTCATTCCTTACCCTACTGGGAGTTGGGAAAGTAAGCAAGAGGTTATTTGGTGCTTAGCTACCTGCCAGGGTTAACCCACAACAGGCAGTACAGAAGGACCTGCCTTGTTACAAACTTGTTTCATGGAATAGGACTAAATGAGTATAAAATGTCTACATTTTTTCTTTCAAAAACTATAACTTACATTACAAGGCAGTGGGGATTAGCGCTGTTGGTTTCAGTGAAACTACCTCTATCTCAAACCGTTCTACCCAAGATGAGATTATTGCCTATTAAGGTTTTATTTAGACTTACTCTCATTGTACTCCTCAGTGAAAAATATTTTACAACAGAAAACAAATGTAATTGGGTATAATTCATGATTCCTGGAACAACACCTGCTGTTCCAAGTAGGAACTGAAAAACACTAGGAGATATGTTAACATAATGTGAGACAAATGCTGAAGTGGTGTAAATGACTGTAACTCCATTGTTTTCAATGTGCATACATACATTCATCCCTGTTTGTTTGTATTTGAACTGGAATTTAGCAGAGTTATTATCAAAGTTTTAATAAGAAATTTAAGTATAAGGCAGCTGGAGCTGGTGCTTTCTGCTCTTCTTGGTTTAGTTGCTGCGGCTGGTATTTCTCATGCAATAAACAAACGCTGTTAGAAATATCCTCTTCTTAAAATTTTAATAGAATTTAATCCATAAATACTTCTCTAAATACCTCTGTTTTACTAATCATAACAGAATATATTTGCTGCAAGAGTCGTAAAATAGATGAGGCAGTGAAAATGTTTAGGGAATGTTAGAACTAATAATGATAATGATGCTACTAGAACAGTTGGAGCACAGCACACAAAGACACAGCAAGATGTTCTACTAAGCTCTGTGCACTCTATGCAGAATCAGTGGTAATCCAGGGTTGTATAACTGGTATTACCGGCTGCACTGGAGTTGGTGTCTACCTCTGGGATTGGTTTGTGTTAGCAGAGCCAAAAATAACATAAATGTTCGTTTGATGTTCCGAGTACTTTGTCTCTCTCATCATCCATTCTCTTTTCTGACTCAGGAGTGCTTAGGCTGGAGCTTTTTGTTTCATCATTATCTTCTTTGGTTTTTAGCTTCAGTTTGTGAAAGAAAGAAGATTCATTTTTTTCTATTCCATTTGGAGACGCAATACTCAGTGGACCAGCAGTTTTATACCACATCAGGTCTGGGTAGATCACCCAGAGCTGCAGAGCCGTGCTGCTGACTCACCTAGCTGTTAGGTGTCAGATGCTCTTACAGAAAGACGCACTTAACGTGCTGAACTTTTTTGGCAGGCAACTCAGAAATATAAACAAATTTAACTTTCTGAGTTTGTGAGAACTAAAGAATAGAGAAAAATCAAAATGGAAACAACTCCTGGCAGGAAAGAAACAAAATTAACATTGAAGGGCATGCATTTTTCAGTTCAGAGTGGGTCATTTTGGATGACATTCTGTGCATGCATGAGTGTGTGTGTGTTCACATGCAGGTGTGTTAGAAACCCAGTGGATTTGCCACCACTTAAGAACATCTTTTAGTTTGGAATACCCCCAGAAGAAGAATTTACAGATGAACTTGGCTGCAATTTATTGTTAATAGCAACATGAATAAAATTAACAGCAAGATCAGTTATGCTGCAATATAGAAGATAGCTGAAGAACCTAGAGAGAGTTAACCAAAAATAGAATAATTTCATTAAAAACACAGAACTGTGAAGGAGGTGTTTGCTGTAAATTGAGTGTGTTCCTAGTCTAGGGTGGATATATTCCAAAATCACCATACCTGGTCTGCACTAAGTATTCATAGTTACTTTAAGCTCAAAGATGTCTGTGCAGCTGCTGTGAAGGCTTTATTTTGCTATGTAGAAAATTAATCCTAGATTTGATAATGCATAATTAACTAATGGTGACCTATACTTCAGAAGATTATCAATACTGATATTGTCATAAATAACTGGTAACCTGAAAATAATACAGTAAAAAGTTAATTGGTGCACAGCATTATATGCCTCAGGAAGAAAATAGTGTGTTTCAAAGGCTCCGTTTTCCTAACCCTGATTGATGATTCCCTTTGAGCTTAATAACAGTTCAAAAGTGGGATCAAAAATTGTATCCTTGCTAATGTCTTGAAGTTATTGAGTTATTGTGTAGAGTATTTCAATTACTCTAATATAATGATTGACTATGGGTTTACTGCTTTTGGGGTTTGGCTTTTTTTTGGTCTCGCTGGTAATTTTAGTGCTTAATACAACAGTGATTCAAAGAAATTCAGATCCTGGCAAGGGAGAAAATGTACATGTTCAGAAGAGAACTGGAAAAAAATTAAAAATCGGTGAAGATGAGGGATGCAGGGAAAAGTCAATCTAAGTCATAATGCAAAATAAAGCTAACCATGAAAACACACATACAAGCAAAGCCTAACTACAGAAAATCCAATTTTCCAGATGACAGTGGTAGTTTTTTGTATTTCCTTGTTTTCCACTCTCAGAAGTGACAATATTTGATGCAAGTTACTGTTGTAATTATTTAAAATACGTAAAACCACTGGGTTTCATTTCAAGTTGAATGGATGTATCCATTCTTTTTCTGCCTAGGGCCCTCTTCTGCTCCTATTGCAAAATTACCAAATAGTAAATCTTGGTACGGGATTGGGACTTTGGAAAAAGAATGCTAAATATGGGTAAAATGAACATCATTCAAGAATTAATATTTTTAGCACTTATTCATCTATAATGGGAAAAAGGGAGAAAGGCTTCAGTGTGAGATGAGAAACAAAATGAACTAAACCAAAAAATATTCACCTTGTGTTTATCACAAAATTTTTTCCTCTTCCTCAAAAACATTCCAAAGATGGGAACTTACATTGCTTTGACTGTGAAAGAGAATAAAAGCCCATTTGTTATTTTGGGGTGGAAAGTACTTAACCTCTCATTCTGAGTAATTAGACTGTCTAGAGCTGTGCTGGGCTTAGAAGGAAACAGCAGAGCACAGGTGTGTATGTATATGTGTATAGATAAGTATATGTATGTAGATATGTACACACATGTGTGTATATACACATGTATGTGTATATGTGTGTCTAAGTCTGTATATGTGTATACACACACACACTTGTATATATATATGTGTGTATATATGTACATATATATGATGATACCATCTTCTGGTCCAAGCAGGATAGACTTCACCTGCTGGGAACAGTCCCTTTTCTGTGCTACTGTGCCTCCTCAATGTGTCCGGGGCGGGTGTGAAGGTTTACTAGGCGGCAGGGACCAAAGTCTGCTGACAATTAATATTGATTACAAGAATCCAGTACCTGTCTCTGTCCTAACTCGGTTTTATCCAGTCATATAAGTGTTGTCCTTGAGGTCCCCTTTCTGCTGTATGGATAGATGGTGAGGCAGAGGGATTTTCCTAGCTATAAGCTAGCAGGCTGGAAGACTACACTGTGGAGAAAAGACAGCAATTGCCCTGGATAAAGGGACTAAAAAACAGAGGAAGATCTAAGAGACAATGTCCAAGACATCCCTCAGTCAGTTTTCTGTCTGGTGGTTTATCGGGGGAGCAGTGAAGCATACCTTAGAGTAATTTACAGGGAAACCTTGAAGATGTTCTGGAAGGCCATGATCCAGCATGCTATAGCATATGCTAGTTCATCACATGAAAGATAATGGCAGTTGTGGGTACAATTGCTCCTCTGCAGCACTGGTACCACAGCTGACACAGGTTGTGTAGGCTACATACACCCTTATAGAATGAAGAAGAGGATGAAGGGAGGAAAAAGGGAGAGGTAGTAATCAAACACTTTGGGAGGCACAGATTTCCTAATTCCATCAGGAAAAAAATATTTAGCTTTGCTGTACAAAACGATATTGTACACGCAGCTTATATCTGTAAATACATTTATTTTTTTTTAGCTTAGTAGTTGACCTGAAAAATTTGTCAGAGAAATAGTTCAGCGTCGATCAGTTATTTAATGGTTATTAAGGTGTTTTTTGCTATTCAGAAGTTGTGTCAGACTCAACAAGATTTTAAAATGAAAACATAAAGCATTCAGCATAACAAGCTCTTTAACAAAACTCTTTCATTAAAGAGTAACTAAATGGATAAATACTTTCTCTTAAAATTACAATTTCTTACAAATTCTGTAAGAAAAAAATAATACATTTGGATTTAAGGAAGATTATGACATGCCGGTGAAGCCTAACAGAGTTACATGGCCTGTAGGCACTCAAAATGATAGATATGAAAGCTATTCCCAAAGTTAATTTGCTTCTGGTACATTAAAAATAGACCGTTGTACAGATCTCAAATATCATTCCACTTGCACCCTGTGCAGTGTGTGGCTTCTGAACCCTTCTACATGCAGATGCAGAAGAGTGGCTGCTTGCAGTTTTAATTGTGCTGTGTCTTGGAGTAAGGGATGAGTTTGAGCTTGGGCTTATAAGGACTAAAATCTATTTCTGGGCAACTTGTGAAAGTGGTGCATTATTACTGGCAAGCAATCCCAACTGGTCAACACAGCCAGACTATCCTGTAATCAATTTTGTATTTTATATTTTCATGCAAATCTCATGTGAGGACCTCATCACATGGCATGTTCGAATATATGTAACTAGTATTTGTGTAATAACCTATAACTGTTATTTGAATAATATGAATATTGACTATTTTTATAAACAACAAAAATGTATTTTCTGGCAGATGAAGAGAAATTTTATGTAAAATATTTTGCGCATGATGACAGAAGGGGATTTGTAAGATGATTTTTCCACCCTAAACGTCCATCTTCAAAGACAGTTTCTGTCCCAAAGAAAGTATGATATATGATTTTATCGAATGAATGGAAAGCTTAAATGTGTTTATTTTCCTTAGACATATGATAAAAGAGCTTGAAAATTCTGAAACGCCCAAGGGGAAAATGAATATTTTTCCTAACTTGCATTCTATTCTATATTCTAAAAGGCTTCAGGGCACATTTATATTAATTTACTTACAGTAATTTTTTCCTCTTCTCAGTCTTTGATAATTCATGTGTAAGCAGAACATATGCATGCAAAAGTTGACAGTAGTAGTTTATTAATTCTTTCATGCAGGCAGAATGTTCATGGCAATTAAAGATAATTCAGCACTCATATATGAACAAAGGAAATGTTAATATGTCTGTCAAAAGCTCAGCTCAAAGATATAAAAAGGAAAAATAATGAAATAATTAAGTCATTTCGAACAACTTTTAAAATACACTACAAAACCTGTAATAGCAGTGTCAGACAGTGCATGTCAACTTTCCTTTTTAAAGCTTTCTTTCATAGTTTTTACCTGGTTGTGTAAATTCACTGGAGCTGCGTGTTTGGTTTTGAAGAACTTAACTGGGAAAATATATTGCTTGTTGCTGGATACCTTTTCAAAAAAAAAACCCACACTACTGAGATTAACATTTCTTTTTATAGCCACAAAGATTTGAACAATACTGAATTTCTGAGTTTTGTATGACTGTCTTACAGGAAGAAGTGTAAGGTTTGTTTTTCCCCCAATATTCTTTCCATAATAAAGCAATTATTGATACATTTTAAAGGTCATAATTTTTCGCTTCTGAATATGTGTGCAAATCAAACAAGAGGGTTGCACAGCTCAAAACTGAATACAATAGCCAGGCCTTGCATTGTGGACACCAAGTAGTCACGAAAATGTAATCTCTGCCTGAAGTAATGCAAAATGGCTAAGATGAGTGTAATGGTTCCTCTGTTTCGCTGTTTTTCCAGAATAAGACATGGAGTTCTGAAACATTTCATATTTTAACATGCCATCAAAAAAATTGATGTGAAGAACATCCCAAGAAATGCACAAGGACTACATAAGAATGAAAATAGACAGCAAGGTCACAAAACTAAGCCTCATTCACTGGAGATGGCTCTCATGATCACCTAATGTTAGATATTTACAGAAGCATCTACCTTTCATGAATTTCTGAGGAATTCTCCTCATAGACTCACAGTGGAGTCTATGAGGAGAAGCAGACGCTGAAAATACAGTTTCTCCTGTCTGCTTTATAAATTTGTTATGAAATAATGAATAGCATTTAGAAATACCTATTTCTCTTTGCTTTCAGGGAGGTCTAGAGCACTAGTCCAGATGTCAGCTTCTACTCTGAAAATGCCTGAGGTTACTCAAGATGTTTTTGACTTAGATTCAGTTCTAGGTGGGATTTTCATTTGCCTGGATAACTTTCTGCAGTTGTCTTAAATTATAAGGTTCTGAACCAGCAAACATTAAAGTAGTTTCATAGCTCATTCAAGGTTATAAAGTAAGTTAGATCAGGAACTTTGGATGGTTGTTTTGTATTATATTAGCTATATTTCTTGCCCTCAAATCAAGAAGTTTGCTGAGAAGAATGAAAAGTGTGTATTTTCTTATTACTTCAGAAATAATATTACCTAAACCTTGTTTGAAAATGTCCCTAACTCTGAGCCTGTTGTCCATAGCCTTGCATGCAGAAGTTGAGCTGACCACCAAGAAAGTCAGCTCCAATGGCAGCTCCTTTACAGCTTTCAGGATGAAGGAAATGCATAGAATGTTCCCAACCCTGCCGTTTCTGGCTGCAGAGGGCCTGAGGCAATAGGTAGCAAGGAGACAGAGCCACTCCTCAGCAGATCTGTATGAGCTTGCTACCAGTTCAGTCCTTCCAGCGTGGGAAGTGGGAAGCACAGTTCCCCTTCCCTGAAATACATCAAGCTGCTTCTGGATCAATCACATTTGGGCACAGTGGTCTATAGTATGTATGTGTTCTACAGTATTATTTATTCCACTGAGTGCAGATTTATATGCAAGTATGTTCTTAGTATTTACTTTTCTTTCTTTTTCTTTTTTTTCCCCACATGATCTTTTTCCTCCATCCCCCCCTCCCCACCAAAGGAACAGAATTTCAGAGAATTCCTTTGATGACTTCAATCATTATGCTTTCTAAATTAGTTCTTATGTGATGATTAGCTAATTTGCTTGTTGGGTTTTCATTTCTTCCTCGGGCGTGCCGTGTGCTCTCGTACTTTCGCAGGCGCAGTTATGCAACATTGCAAAGGCAGATTAGTGATGGACAAGGGCATGGTTACTCTATGTTAAGCAACAGCTAACTGCATGTTATTCGTCAAGATTCCTGTTAAGACATGTACCTCAGCTTTCATTTTGAAAAAAATACAGACACTTTTCATAGTGGTAACATAAGTTACCATCAATGAACAGTTTTAAATTTAAAAAAAAAAAGGTATTATTAAAAAAACCCACTTCAATCAATGGGTTTGATTTTTATTTTTTTTCACTGAAATTGGAGTCAACGTTCCCAACAAACTTGATTTTACTGTATTTCTAGTCATTGTAAGTAAAAAATAAAAATGAAAACTACTCTATATTTTTTCCTATATCTAGGTGACCTAAGACATTCTTACTGTTTCCAAAATTACTGTCTTCCCATTTTTGTTAATTTTAAGTCTTATTTTAAAAACACACAGGGGATTTAGAATAAAAACCCCACACCCCAACACCATTCCCCAAACTCTTGTATTAGGGTTTTATCCTGCCAAATGAATCTCAAAGTAATCTCACTTAAATCATGGATTTCTCCTGAGGTTAACAAGAACTGAAGGTATACCGAATATTTGATGCACAATAGAATTAATGAGAAAAGTAGTAGATGTTATAAATATATTTCTTAGGTGAAAATCTACCAATTAGCATAGAAAATTTACCTGACCCTTGCATGTTAACTAAAGACTTTAAATCAGCTTTTCACTTTTAAGTATTTTTGTGGGCTTTTGTTTTGACAAAGTATATTTCAGAATTGAGCCTTCTTAGATTTCTCATGGCCTCTGCAATCTGGATTCTTCAGTCAACTGTTGAATGAGGATGATAGGTCAAAATGATACGGTTGTGGCAAGTATAGATGCCCAAAAAAACGAGTAAATATCTTGTTCACAGACAACATTTCTGTAGTGCAAGACCCAACAGGAATGTAATTCTGACTCAGAGGAAAGGCAACATGTTCACTGCAGAGTTTGGAGCACTGTGGAGGCAATGCATCTCAGCAGACAAACATGGCTCACAGGCAGAGCTTTGAATCCCAGGAAGCTCCACTGGGTGCAGAAGCTCCAGAAGGGATCTGTCAGGTCTCCCCAACCTCTCCAGGATAAATGTCAGGAAAAGTAAATTATGAACTTGTATCACATGTAAAGAGCAGTCTAAAGCATAAAAGCTCTGATTAGCAAAGATTCACCATGCATATCCTTTCCATCTGGGTAACTTGCATTCCACGTTTTTAGTGGGGAAGAAGGTGAGTTTGCTCCCCGCAGGACTAGATCAGCTATGCTCTGCCTACATATTGAGTGAGATTGTGTGCAAAGAAGAGGGACTACAGAAAGGCCATAACTAGAAATGAGCCTACCTTTGTTCATGAAGCCCATATGTAGTTCCCAAAAGTACTTTGTGTGTTGATGGACTACTGAAAAGCAGCTGCCAGAACCCCGCTATGGGGCTGATGGTGGGAGGAAGGTGAGTGCAGCTGGTTCAAATTTTGTTTTCTTTGCTGGGTATTTCCTAACACTCCTGCTGTGGAAATGGAAATAAACTTTCAGAAAGAGCGTGTAGAGGAGAAGGGACAACATGTATCCTAATTTATACATGTGTTTCTCCTTGAGCAGTTCTAAGTCAATGGCAGTTCCCAGGGACAGGTTTTTCATGTTTTTTTTATTCCCTGTATTTGGCAACACAGAGTCTATCTGATTGTCTTCTGCTGACATCAGTGACAGTCTTACATAATGTTAGAATTTGTTTTTATTGTCTGTTCAGGAAGGGCAATTTGACATGATGAGTTTGATCACATAATGAATCTGTGTTATAACTTACATATGAAAACTCAACTTTATTGCCATGCTATCATTTCAATAAAGTTGTGTACTTTAATTTAGGTTCTGCAAATTCCAGTGCACCACAGAAAACAATATCAGAAATGTATTTCATTCCTTTAATAAACTAACAACCTTACAGAGGTCTTTTCATCTATGTGTGTGCATGTCTTCTGTGCCTTCTTGCTCATTAATTCACACAGGTCAATAACTTGGGCTGGAAGCTGAGCTGTGACATTCAGAAATAACCTATGCAAGCATAAAGACAACATAGTAGCTTAGGAAGGATGCATACAAAATGGGATATTTTGCTTCCTGAGTACACGTGACACTGAAATACCCCTACAGTCTATTTTGCACATCAGAAGTAACCTCAGAACCTCAGAAGTATCTGATCCTTTTACTTCACTGCCTACCATGAGTGTCCAGCATGTACCAAGTCACCGGCTTTTTTTTTCTGTTACATAGACAAGAATTTGGATTATAAATTTTACTGGTTAAAAACACCAAAAACAACCCCCAAAAACATACCAAAAAGCCCAAACCAAACCCCTCAAATTAGGGTTTAGGATTATAAAGTAATTGCCTCAGCTGGTCCATTCTGAAATAGCGAGAGCGTCAGACTGTAAGCCAATATAAATGACACTATTTTTCATACCTTATAAAGTATTATAATAGATAAATAATCCTTTTTTATAGTTTTCACAATTTAGAGTCCTGTATATAATAAATAAATAAATAAATAAATATATTTTACAATGCCTGAAGAAGGACACAGTTCAGACAGTGCAAACCCATAGTAAGGAAAAACTTTAATACACCAAAATGCAAAATTCATAATTCTTGGAGAATTAAGAGGTTTCAAAGGCCTTTGCATTTGTCCTTGACTTTGGACAGGTACTTCAGTCACAGCTGTATGGTTGGGCAATTATTCCATAAAATTTTGGGTGTGGTCAGAGGAGTTGCTTAGTGAAAAGCTGACAGAAGCCCAGTTCACACCATCCTCCAGGTCTGCACTGGTGTAGCTAACTCAAACCACTGGAATTCAGATGATGAAAAGGAGACACCTATAGCACTGAAATACTTCTGCAGCAGTGAGAAATGTACCATCTGATAGATTTTTTTTTTTAAATATAAGCCCATAGCTGCTGAGAGAACTAATGCATTTCCATGTTTGACACCCCATGAAAATGTTCTATTATGCTTCAAATTAAAAGCAGGAAATTGTACATTTAGATGTTGCTAACAGCCACTGAAAACCTTTTGACTGTTAATTTTATCATCAGGAAATATGGACAGTAGGAAGCTGAGCTCCTCATTAAATTCTGCGAGCTAATTCATGATACATCATTAAAAATTTAAAATCCACCCTTTTTGTCAAGTACTTTTCCTTGTATTAATTATCTAATCACAACAGACGCAATTGATTAATAGGCCTTGTAAAATGTGGTTCCAGCCTGTTGGAAAGGTCCATCTGGTTAGAAAATTTGTCCTTATTATTGGAAATGTTGTGAGAAAGTCTATTTCTATTAAATGCTACTAGAGTATTTAAAACAAGGTGTATATAGAGTTTTGGTAGAGAGTGACAAGCAAACCATGAAGAAAATGAGACCTTTCCACTTTATTTGCATGCACCAAATCTCTGATGCTCCATGTACAGTGTAGAGAACAGAATAACTGGTTACCCAGAAAAGTTGTGTATGACCCCATCCCTCCAAGTGTTCAAGACCAGGTTGGATGGGGCTTTGAGCAATCTGGAACCTTGTTTAGTGGAAGGTGTCCCTGCCCATGGTGGTTGAACTCAATGATCTTTAAGGTCTCTTCCAACCCAAACTGCTCTATGATTTTGAATGAGAGAAGGTTGAATTCTCTCTCAGAATTATCACATTTTATAAACTATCTGTGCAACATGTTCCTACATGTTTTTTTGATGATTCTTGTAGTCTTGTGGTATGCTCTGCAAATTATCCACAGTTAGAAAGAAGTGGTTAATTTAATTTAATTAAAAAGCTTGATAATAATGTTGTGTTATTATAAGAAATTCTGAGTCGAATTCTGGCTCACAGGACCAACATATTCAGTAATCACTGAGTTAAATAACTGTTTCAGAAAATTTACAAGCAAACATTTTTTAATAATACTCATATTCCTGAGCATGAGATTGTTTTTTTCATCCACTGTCATGCATTTGATAAGATGTGATGTTGCAGTGGGAGACGGACCCGGAGTAATGATTGAATCTCAATGTGAATATAGTCGTCCTTGCTTATTACAAGTTTCAGCAGAGTATATATAGATACATGAGAGTAACACCCTACAGCAAAAGCACTACTATTGGCTGGACCCCTTATCCACCTGCTCCGAGCACTCCTGTGTTTAGCACAGGAACTATGCCCACTCGAAGGTCACACAGCCCTACACAGTCCTATTGTTTTGCATTCCACACCTAAGAGTTGATGTTATCTCTTCCAGCTCCCTGCTTTCCCAGCCACGTCGGTCCTTTAGTAACTTTGCAGTAAAGTCTGACTTTGGTCAGTATTACTGAGACTGGATCACTCACATCTTCATTCTCTTCAAGATGGTCACCCACAATGTGATGTAGATAAAATGTGAATGTCTTTCTCTATAGATATCAAAGTAGTTAGTTATAGGTTATAAACCTTTATATATTTATACACAGGCATATAATCTATAATCTGTAATTTGACAGTGATGTATCTGTATCATCTATTAGCAGATGTGTGTATCCATAGATATCCATAGATATGATTTGTGTAACACCATTGCGAGTGGCAAACCTCAGTACTGGGACTGGCACTGTTTAGCATCTTTATCGGAGACATGAACAATGGGATTGAGTGCAATTTCAGCAAATTTTCCCATGACACCAAGCTGCATGGTGTGGTTGACGTGCTGGAGGGAAGGGATGCCACCCAGAGGGGCCTGGGCAGACTTAAGAGGTGGTCCTGTGCAAACCTCATGAAGTTCAACAAGGCCAAGTGCAAGGTTCTGCATGTAAATCATAGCAATCCCAGGCACAAATACAGGGGCTCGGTGGCGAATGGATTGAGAGCAGCCCTGAGGAGAAGGACTTGAGATGTGGGTGGATGAGAAACTCAACATAATCCAGCAATGTTTGCATTCTGAGCTGCATCCTGGGCTGCATCAAAAGATGCATGTTCATCAGGTGAGGGAGGTGATTCTACCCCTCTCGTCTGCTCTTGTGAGACCCCAGCTGGAGTACTGTGTCCAGCTCTGGAGTCCTCATCATAGAAAGGACATGGACCTGTTGGAGGTAGTCCAGAGGAGAGCCACAAAGATGATCAGAGGGCTGGAGCACCTCTCCTATGAAGACAGGCTAAGGGTGCTATGCTTGTTCAGCCTGGAAAAGAGAAGGCTCCAGAGAGACCTTATAGCAGCCTTCCAGTACTTAAAGGGGGCCTACAAGAAAGAAGTAGAGGGGACACTTTATCAGGGGGTGTAGTAATAGGATGAGGGGTAACAGTTTTGAACTGAAAGAGGGGATGTTTAGATTAGCTATTTGGAAGAAATTCTTCACTCTGAGCATGGCGAGACACTGGAACAGGTTGTCCAGAGAAGTTGTGGATGCCCCATCCCTGGAGGTGTTCAAGACGAGGCTGGACGGGGCTTTGAGCAACCTGATCTAGTGGGAGGTGTCCCCACCCTTGGCAGGGGGGTTGGAATTGCATGATCTTTGAAGTCCCTTCCAACCCAAACTATTCTATCATTGATTATAATCTGTTTCTTGTGAGACAGGGATGGAGCCACAAGAATTCAAGTAGTATGAAGACTCCAGCTTTATGATTTTTGGGAAGTTGAATACAGGATACAAGTTTTTCTCTTTGAACCAATATAAAATGGAATCAAGTGATATTATGAAGATTTGAAAATCCATGGTTAATATAGAATAAAGCAAATACAAAAGCAAAAAGTATCTATAAATTTTAGTTCAGTGCATATGTTAGACAAATACTATGAACCCAAATGTACCATGACTAGTGTTCCCTTTCCTAAAAAAACCCACATGTTATTGATTTTAAAATTATGAAAACAATTCCTCCCCTGCTTCCCCACTCTTGACCACCCTGAGTGGTAAACCCTGTTTTTTTTATTTCACTGGTTATCAAACTCTTGCTGGCCAACATGAGGGACAGAAACTTACTTTAACATGTAAAAGCTGATTTGATTCCAGCTGCTTTGCCTTAAGACACCATACATTGTGAGAATCTCAGTAAAATCACAGCAACCAGCAATACTGTAGATGTACATACAGGCAATGATGAATGTATCAGAAGTGAAAGTTCCTTAAATTAACAGTGTAACTTCAGTGTTTATTCCCAAAAGCACTTTATTTTCCATCCGTATGTAAAACACAATTAATAGAAATTGATGCAGGATCCCTCCAATTTAGAGAACAATTCATTATCATCCTAAGTTCATAACACTTTGTCATTGTTTAAAATTAATTTAAAAATACCCGATTCTTTCATAAAGTGAGAATATGCTGATTGGAGATAATATTTCCTTCAAAAATACTACAAAGGTCTGTCCTGGTCAATGCAGAGGAGATGTTGGTGTGATTTCTGGCACACCCAGATGAGACACTCTTAATGCTGAACACGGCTTCATGGAAAAAAAGACTATACAGTAGTCCAGAATATCAATTGTTCATCTCATTTATTTGTTCCTATTGGGTATATGTGGAGTGGCATCCTAATTGAGTGTTAATGAGGAGTTAATTAGAATTAAGTGCTTCAATAGCAGTTGGTGATTATTAGCTTTTTTAGGACAGGGTGATTTAATTCTGAAGCACTTCCCTCGCATTTTCAAAATGTGTAAAACAAATAGAAAGGACATTAGTTCTCCCTTCTCCCCTCAAGCCTTGAATTTTCATTCCTTCACACAGTGACATCTTTTTCTGTGATTTTTTAATGACAGTACTAGGGACCTGCCTCTCCTGCTTATCCAAAGGAAAAGGACTGTCCAGGTTTTCAGTAAGCTTTTTATATGTAACTTCCCTCACCATGTTTCATCTCGGCTATGAAGAAGCCATTTCTAAAAGAGCAAAGGTGTTGTTAGTGTCCATGCTCACCCAATTCTCAGTCTGCTTAGCTGAAAAGCCTTGCATAGGAAACCTAGCGTCTTACAGGAGACGGGTTTGAAAACAATCTGATTTCCTACAGGTTAGAAGACACCTGCCAAGTGATAATGACTTAAGGTCATTGAGGAACTAAGCTAGATGTGACCCGGAGACCACAGCTGAGAGCTTTTATATTCCTTCAACCTAAAAAAGATTAGACTTCCTGTCAGTAGCATCTCTATTTTCAAATGTCAACAAGACTGATTATTTCAATTTATTTTCTGTCGACCTAATATGATAAAATAAGCAGGAACACCATCTTAAAGAATTAATTTCTAAAATTAAATTCTCTGGAAAATAAAAGAAAATTAACAATGTTTAATTCAAAAGCAGCAGAAATTACAAAACAGGGAGACACTTCTACATACTCAGTTGTTTGGGTTTTTTTGTTTTGCTTTGTTCTTTTTAAAGGGTAACATTTCTCTTTATCTCTTGGAAAGGTTATAGCTGGATTCAAGGTCTGATATTTTTCTTTCTTCAAAGAATTTTATGGATATTACTGTTAGGGAAGGGGAAACATTATGACTCTTACATGAAAACAAGATGAAGTAAAAATATGGTACTGTGGTTCTATATTACTTTTCTAGTTCTTCAGTTTCCATAATGATGACGCTGCCTGAGCTTTCCATGGCAAGCCAGAGCCATACAAGTGTGACACAGGATTTAAAACCTTCACATATCCCATCAGTACCGCTTCAGGCAGTACTGATAGGAAGATCACAGCACTGTTTAGAACCATTAAATGTGCGTCTGTTTATGTAAATAGCAACTTAAAAAAATCAGCATTTTTAAGACAGCCGAGTTGAAAATGTAACTCTAAAAGGTAATTTGGATTTATTAATTTTTTATGACTAAGAAGTGAAAAAATCAAAGAAAATCTATAACTATTTAAAATAGTGAAATGGAGTAAGCAAGTAAGTATAAGCTTGTTTGCTTGACCTCACTCTAAAAAAAAAAAAAAGATGAACATGTAATGTGCATACAATGAAAGGAAGATAGGTCATCATGGACTTACGAAAGATGAGATGACAAACATGACTAATAAAAGCAACAGGATTTAAATAATGTACTCACAATTTTGTGAGCTACTTACTTTGGTCAGGTACTGTATTGTAACACAAAATGTGTTACAAAATTCCAAATCTGGGGTCAGGAACACAAGGGTTGGAACCAATGGCAGATGAACAAACAGAATCCTCCTTAGATCATGGTCATTGAAGAAAGCGTGCTGTCCCTTTGATCCCTCAGCTTTTATACTGTGCATGGGGCAGATGGGATGGAATATCCCCGTTGGTCAGTTTGGGGTCACCTGTCCTGTCCAATCCTTCCTGCAGGTGGGATCCCTCTATGATTTTCCATTTCTTACCCTCCACCAAGGCAAAATTAGCTGAGCTTGGTTATTATAGTAATAAGTATAAGCAAGAGTCTCTCTGCACATCATTCCTTTGCATCAACTATAAGCACAGGCTTTCTCACTCTGAGAACAGTTTTCTGCAAAATATGCTG
>VZTM01022061.1:802-26767 GCA_013400555.1 Jacana jacana | reverse complement strand
GACAGCTGACCCCAACAGACCAAAGGGATATTCCATTCCATATGGCTTCATGCTCAGGATATAAAGCTGGAAGAAGTAAGGGGGACATGTAAAAATAATGGTTTTTTGTCTTCCCAAGTAACTGTTATGCATGATGGAGCCCCGCTTTCTTGGAGATGGCTGAACACCTGCCTGTTTTGTTTTGATCTGTGTATGGCTTTTACTTATTAAACTGTCTTTCTCTCAACCCATGAGTTTTCTCTGCTTTTACTCTTCTGTTTCTCTTCCCCATCCCAGCTGAGAGAAGTAAACAAGTGGTTGAGTCATCCTTGTTGCTTACTAGGAAACACAGAAGAACTGAAGCTTCAAACATTGCCAGCATGATATGTTGTACTCTCTTTTAACATGCTTAGAAAAAATAACTATATCTGAAAATAAAACACTAGCAAGAAGGTCATGCAAATTCAGCCATCAGATTGATTTTCACCAACTATATTAGTGACAGGGTTTGCACCTTGAATTTTTTTNTTTTAGGAACACTGAATTTCATTCTTCTAGAATGCACTGAATGACTCAGAACTTGAAAAGAAGTTCATAAAACAGTATCTGTGAGCTCTGTCATTTTTAGTGATCCCATCTTGGTCTCTGCCAACTGAAAACACTGCATATAAAGTTATTCTTTTGATATCATTGCTTTTTATACTCAGGAGGAATTCCAAGGTATATTCCATTGTCCATGGAAGCGTCTCTTGATTTTTATGGCAAGATTATCATTAGGTTTTCATTTCTTCTACTTTTTAAAAGTGTAAGATTTGATTCAGACATTTATTTTCAATCAGCCAATTATACATGCCATTTGTACATTTTTCTAAATCCTTTCTCTGCTAAAGGTCTATGTTTATACATCCTAAATTGTCTTCCTATAGCACTGTATTTTGCTAGACAAACTTTGGGAAAAGCATATGCTCCCTGTGGTAGCCATCTTAGATACCAGACATTTATATGTTGCTTTTGATTTACAGAAATAACAATGAAATAACAATATAATAATGTGAAGTCAAACCCCTCATATTCTTGTGATTTCTTTTTTCTTTAGGTATTCTATGCAAAATGGTGAGGATTAACAGTTTACTTGCTTTGAAAGATTTCCAAGCAGCCTTTAGCTGCATTTTAAAAACCTAAATAGAAATAAATAAAAAAAAACAACTCCAAAGGGTATATTTGTTACCTTTCTAATGTAAGAGGTTTTCACTAGTGGTTTTCTTATTAATGAACCATTAGTCACCGTTCATGTTTTTTATTCCTTAAAAAAAGTAACATTACAGAAAGCAATGGGGACACTCTTTTACAGTCAATACTGTTGAACTTGAACAGACAATGGGTAACAGTGGCAGGTATTTCTTAAATAAAATTAATATTTGCATGATTTCACAGGTATTCCCTCTATAGAGTCCACATCACTGCTAAATCACTACTAAACAAAGGTATACTTTATGTGCAGGCATGTAATTATATAATAAATTAGACTGCCGTGCTCTGACAACACAGGTAACCTTTCTAGGATGAGTCAGGAGATTCTGGTGAGGATTATATTGAGTGTTTAAAAGTGATGATGATGGTTCATGATGCCATTCTTTCAAGGGAGAAGTTCTGTACAGCTCTCATCTCTTCCTATAAAAAAGTGGCACATAAAATCTTGTGCAGGTCTACTGGAGCACTATACATGGAGAAAATATATGTCTGGAGAGAGAGAGACCTTGGGTTCCGATTTTCCCTGAAAGAAAAGGAAATACATTACTTGTGAACACATCTAGTGCAGTTCATCTTTCATGAATAATAGCTGAACATCATGTGTGGAATAGGTTTAATTTCTAATTTTCTAATGGCAAAGTCTCTGAAATTGTGTAAAAATGTAACAGTCATTCTGTTACGTGAGAGAGGAAAGGAAGAGGTTCCTGATTTTTTAAAAAAACTATAAACAGATAGTTCAAAATCAGTCTTTGCTTTTCAAACATCTTTTTAATCTTATGACCTATACCTGATTTCTGATGAAGGGACCATGAGGTGAATTGTCTACTAAAATGATACTAATTTAATGCAGCATACCGTAATATTAATAAAGTGCACACCATGCAATTATGGTGATTAACTTAAATTCCAATAAAGTTGTGCCATTAAGGAGAGTGTACTACATTGTGTAATTGGTTCTTCTGCTACGAAAAAATATTTTAAAAAACACAGAATTATATTGAAACGAAAGCTCCAATTTAATGACTGTATAAATCAGTCTTTAGCTTTCAAATATATTCTATAAAGAGCTCATTTCTGAATATTAATCTAAAACTAGTGAAGAAACAGTTTTAACTTCACCATCAGAAGATTATGAAAGTCAGGTTTTATATTGCTGATTGTGTCCTGATTTCAGAACACCAGAGACCACTTATCCTCCTACATGAATGCAGGTTCCATAGATGTTTATCAAACAGTGATTGGAGGGTCAGCTAGAGCAGGTTGCTGTAGTAGCTCTAGCCATGTCTGGTTGGGTTTAGAACATCTCCAGAAATAGAGACCCCCACTATCTCTCTGTGAAACCTGTTTCACTGTTTGATCACTCTCACAGCAAAAAAGCATTTTTCCTTCTGATAGTTCCACATTGTTGCCTGACAGTCTTTGGGAAATTCCTGAAGAAGGAATTCTAGGATATTTCTAGGATATTATATGTGTGCTGGTGAAGTGGTCTCTGACTTCCAGGAAGATGAAGACAAAGCTGCAGGGCAATCCTGTGTTGAGTCTAGCAGTAGCAAAAGAACTTCAGTTCCTTAACTGCCTCAAACCACCCATGCACCCATATCTGTCTGTAGACAGAAAACACTGCAATTTCAGAAGAAATATGCCTGTTTAGAACTGGTTTTCTAGCTTGGACCTAGACTATGTTGGGCAGGCAGCCCTTGGCTGGGAAACAAGTGTTTCCAGCAGACAAGTCTCCCCAGTGAAAAGGGGTGACACTGACCGTGCTGCTGAAAGGTCAGGGCTGGCTCTCAGGAAGTGGGATTGAGGGAGAAAATTTCTCTGACATTTGATAAGTAAATCTGTTTTGGCCAAAACAGAGCAATGAAAGTAACTGCTAGCAGAAGACTCTGCCTGCAGACAAATGGCCTTTGATTTTACATTGCTAATTGAAACAGAATGAATATTGCTTTTCATGTACCAGAAATGATCACCTTTTACAAACGATGTGTTTGGCTTTGCCATGGCTATTCCACACTGCAGGTTTATTGTTATCCTGTGACTCGCCCATACATTCAGTTTCTTTTCCCTCTCTTTCATTTTTTAAATGCAAGACTTTATTCTTTGTAATATTGTATTTAATCCCATTTTTTTTTCCACTCAGATTCTTTCTGTTTGATATTTCAATCCATTTCTGTGTTAACAGTGCCTTTGAACTTTACCAACTAACATAAGCGGTAATAATTCTTTTAGTGGAGGATTTAAGGAAAATAAATAAGGATTAATTTCATTTTCGTTCATGAGGAGCTCAAATTATAACCTTCTCCCAGCCTGAGAAGTCCTCTTTCAAAACAATATGCTGTTGCCTCACCTGTCTTTTAGTTAATTTTCCAAATATTTCTAGTTCTGTTCTTCATTTATCCAATGCTTTCCTATAGAGGACCACTTCCAAGTTCAAATACTTAGAAACAAATATCTTTTCCTATTTAGAAAGTAACTATCTCTATAATGGAAGATAACAGGATTTCCTCAATCAGTGCCCGGTATGACTTGTCTCAAGACAAAAAAGGATTTGAACATGCTGCTTTATCAAGGGCATGTGAACTTCACACTAGGCAGGATAAAGCCCGCACAAGTGTAGAGCTTTCTTTAATTATTACAATAGCCTGTAAACAAGGGATTTACAGAGACAGTCTTATCTCTAAAGTAAAGAAACAAAATACATTTATGAAACATATCCTAAAACTGAGTCAGATAAAGCAAAAAATACTTTAGATACTTATTAAGGCATTTCCAGAGTAAGAAATTAAAGAGAATGGTCAGAGTCAAACGTGTCTTCTGTATCTTTTCAGAGGAATACAAGAGGGATGCAGGACACCTATGTGCTTCCTTTAGAAACAGAAACAAGAAGAAAAGAAAATTCCCTCTCACCTCTATGTACTCTATTGTGGATTTGTAAACCCAATGTTAAGAAGTGGAAATCTATATCACATTAGTCTGACTTGTAAAACTGGAACTGACGAGTATAATGAACTAAAATTTCACAATTGTATGGAAGTTCTCTGAATATTTTCAGACCCAATAATTAAAAGGGTAAGATCTTGAGCTATGTGTACTCATGTAGGGCTATAAGTATATACACACATATATAAAGTATATGTATGCATACATAAGTATATATAGACAAATATATATGTATAATAAAATGTTTAATAACAATTTCAGAGTTAGTAGCACTGGCAGGAGCTCAGTTGAGTCAAGGGATGTATGCACACTCTTTTAAAATTTTAACTCATTTTACATAGAAAGAGGAAGCTAAGTACACATGGAGTGTCAGTGCTCATTATTTTAATGAAAATGTTCAGGCTCAAACAAAAAAATAATGTGGATTAGAAGAGAATTACAGAACAGACATATTTATCATTTGCTTACTAATTATAAACGTATAGCTCACAGAGAAAATAAGTAATAATAAATTAGATGGTCCATTGTGTATCAGTTGAATGCTCATTTTGAAAGCAAAGAATAAAATCAAGCCAGTACAGTTTACGAAAGAAAACTGTACTGATATGCCATGCTTTTCAGGTGTTGTGAGGGTGGCTGGTTCATTTAATCTGCTTAAGAGACCTCAATTTTGATGAAGCCTGCAGTTATTTAGGGTGAATAGTTATTCCTCATTTCATTATAGTTTTGTGAACTGTATAAGTTTTCAAAGTGAGTAGGCCAAGAATTATTCACAGAAGTTCTCAGTTGAAGTTTACTTCCTCATCTCTTTTCTTGCCACTTTTCTGTGGTTAATAAAATGAAATATGGAACTGTACCCTGCAGTTTTCAGCAGTTTTCACATTGATCTTCTCACTGTCTAAGCAGAGGTTGTCTACATAACCTATGGTCTCCTCTTAGCAATTCACTGCCTGACGACAGGTTGATTTGCCCATTTATGAGGTTTTGCTTTTCTTTAAAGAACTCTGAACAAATTAGCTGTGTATAAATTACAATACCGTACATGCATATCCTCAAAAGAAGGTAGAAGAGACCTTCCTCTGAACTGAATCTCCTATATTTGTTTATCTTTGCTTTTTCCGTGTTGAGAAAAAAAAAAAACAATGAACAAATTATGTAGCCAGGTGTAGCATTTTGTTCAACACTTTTTTCTGGTAGTGAGATTTGAGAGTTCAATGTATTTATAGGTAGGATTTTCCAGAAGTTTAGAGAAGGTTTCCTCCAGAAGCTTTAAAGCCCTTTCAATTACAACATATTTGTGGATCAATTGGGCTACTGGCCAAAGTGAGAAGTTAACAAAAGTAGTAATTGTGCCTTGTTCCTTTCTCATTTAGAATTACTGCAAGTGCTTGTTATGAATACTTTTTTTACTGTAAACTGGAAAGATTTCAGCATGAATGCAATGTTCAGTAGCCATAATTCAGAAGCATGACCACAAAAATGGCATCATAAAATAATTAAAATTTTAATTGTGGTCTTTTATGCCCACAGAAGCATAATGCATACTAGCTGTCAAAAATTTACTTGGTCTACTATTTCCTGTTGATTTAATACGCAGAATATCATAAAATATTTTTCAATATTCATAGTAAGAATTTATATCAAATCTGAAGTCTGTGATAATATTCTTATCTGATCTTCAAGTTCCAACCTGGCCTTGAACACTTCCAGGGATGAGGCATCCACAACTTCCCTGGGCAACCTGTTCCAGTATTGTAAAAGCAAACTAAAGAGTAAATAGAATGGAGCAGGAAGAATCAAAGGAAATTTATAAATGAGGTACCTTCAACTTTTTCTTAGTAGTTCCTGCTCAACTTCCCTCTCTGCTTACACGATTTGTACCCACATCCCACCAATGCCTGGGCATTTTCTGACCACCAGGGCATTGAGCAGAGACTGAAGCTCAGGTGTTTTAGCAGGACAAGAAGTGCCCTAAGTAGTCGGCTCCAAAACCAATCTCACTTTTAATCTCTGTTGTTTAATGACACTCTAAAACGGAGTTTTAGAAGTCTAGTGCAATTCTCTTCTTTTTTTGAATGAAATAATTTTGTTGATTTTTGGTCAACTGGAAAAAAACCACTGCATCCTACAGAAAATATTACACAACTGTTTTTAAATCATCCTTTTTTCTTTTTCTTTTTTTTTTTTTTTTTCCCCTAGGCAAGTATTACAGTACCTCTGAGTAAGCATTCTGTAAAAATGTTACATAATTTTTTTTACCACTAGCAGTATACTTCAAATCACACCTGATAACAACATTTGATCTTGTAAAGAATTTTGTTACTATTCTAAGGAAAGAATAACAGACTACTCCTTCTTCTGACATTTAAATAATACTGCCATAACAAACTTATGTTTGCAAAATGGTGATTGTTTTTTTTTTTTTTTCCACTGGGTCAAACTTAAAGCTCAGAGAGCCCTTTTGCCACATGATTATATTGGAATTTCAGCTTTTCTTTAAAAAGTGAATTTCTAGCCTCAGGATACTGGAGACAAGACTAAGAACATAAACCTCAAGATCTTAAATAGCAAATAAAACACCACTCAAAATTATAACTTTTATCTTCTCCCATGAGTCTGACTCATATTTGAAGACTAGTACAACTGAAACGATTTGAAGGGAAATGAAGGTAGTATCTAGTTTAGCTTTTTCAACAAAAGAAAGTACAGTTTAACTCAGCAACTCCTGTGCTCCTTTCCAGTTCCAAAAGCCTCAAATGCCTGCCCTCTATGTAGAAAGAAAACCCCTGCATTTTTTTAGAACTTTATAAGGAAAAAAACCTGATGAACCCTACCCCTCTGTGGCAAGACACAAACACATCTGCAATACATGCAGTTTGAAATACAAGTGAATGTAATTAGAAAATGTGTTCTCGCATTCTACAGATTTGGACTACTGAGTTTAAACTTGAGGTCTGTGATGTCCTTTTGGAAGCTCTAATCTGACAGCAGAATGGGAATGCACTGAGATGAGCACAGTGCACAGAGAGGGGGGCTGTTGGGTGACCACAGAATTATAGGATGGTTAGAGTTGGAAAGGACCTTAAAGATCATCAAATTCCAAGCCACCTGCTGTGGGCAGGGACACCTCCCACTAAATCAGGGTGCTCAAAGCCCCACCCATCCTGGCCTTGAACACTTCCAGGGATGGGGCATCCAGAACTTCTTGGAGCATCCACTAACTCTTGGGGCAACCTGTTCCAGTGTCTCACCACACTTACTGGAAAGAATTTCTGATTAAGAGAGCCAGCTTACATGTGCCTCCTGTGAAGCTTTTCAAGAGTTGGAGGAGTATTTGATGAGAGCATAACCGGAAAAACAAAAGCCTGAAGCTGAACACCACTGTACAGGCTAGTGTGGACTAGATATGGATGGGCACACATGACAAGCTGAAATGGGTCTGCAGAAAAACTCATTATAAAACTTATATGAGAAAAGCCTTATTAAAGATTTTTGGTTGCAGATCATTGACCATGAAGTAATTAGCATTAAATATCACTTAGGAAAATTGCTAATCTATGGTATCTGACACGGTAAAAGAACAAAAGAGGAACTCATTCTGACTCATGTAGCTTTGAACTTTCCTTTCTAAATACCACACAGCTTTCCAATCTAGTAGCAAGTAACCCATGAGGTGAACTCTAGCCTGCAGGATAATGGAGTGAAGGACTGGGTTCATGCTGCCTTCACAAACAGGGCTACAAAAAGCTCTCAGCGTGCGTAATTATTTCTCTTATTCTGGTTTGGCTGAATGTCATTGGTCTCCTACCTGGCATCCTTAGCAACTTAACTCATTGCTTCTGACAACTCAAGAGCTTAGCTAACTAGCAAGTGAAGCAGCAGAGGGCACTGAGGAAGCAACCAGAAGAGGCTGACAGTGAGAGACATGCACTATGTCCATCACTGGATATATTAAAGGGTGGTTTGCACCTCTCACACTGGGTGATTTGTGCCACACTACATTGAATCTAGGACAGCACAGACTTTGCTATCTCACCCATTAAAGTCAGGACCTCAGATGTGACCAATGGGCATCAAAAAGAAAGCTTGCAACTTTATATTTGTAAACATTATATAGAAAAAATATGTATTAAGGCTGACTTTAAACAAGCTAACGACTGTTTATAGAGATTAGCACCTGAGCAATTTTTCCCCCACAGGTTTGCTTGGCTTCACAGTAGTAGCTTTTTTGCTGTACCATGTTTGCAAATTACAGCTTCCTGGAGATGTAAGCTGCTCTGTACATTTCTGAGATAGTAAAAACTCACTGCTGTTTCTGCGTAAGCACAGGCATACTTCTGGCTGGTGACACTTTTGTCAATATTGCATCACCCAAGAAATCCTATTTTATCCTAGAATGACTGCAGTTAATATCTACCAAAGTGCAATTCCTACTTATTATCACAATTAAATTTCAGCAGAGAAGCCTTTCCGGTATTTCTTATCTACAATAGAAAACAAAACCAGCTTAGCCTTTTTTTTTTTTCCTGAGCCAGAGGTTTGAACAAAACAAAGGCATTTGGTCTATGAAACAGACAACAGGAAAACAGACAGTTCTTTAAAACGCTACAAAATGGATTTCAGCCACCAGAGGCTCATGTGATCTACAACTGCCTTGTTTGACTTCATACTTAGAGTGCTTTTGGCAGCTTTCTATTTTTTTAAGCTTTCATTTCAATCCAGTGCTGCATTCCCAAGGTCCTTGCAGGGTGGGTCCTGTATTGCTACTTTAGCTGTTACTGACGAGCACGTGAATCTATGCTATACAACCCTTTGTCTCCCTATCACCAACACCATTTAGTGGGAGATTTTTCCTCTGCTTCCTGGCTGGAATCTTTTCCTCAATGGGTGGCACCTTTTTTGAGATCTGTATTCAGATTTTGTCTTGGTGAAAAACTCCAAGGAGAGATTTCTAGTTCTGTATGTTTTACTTGTACATGGGTCCACCACCATGCTTCTAAAATATATCTGCAAACACAACATCATTTTGTTGAAGTTATGAGCTTTTCATTAACCTTTGTGGTGGCACTGTTAAGTGTTTTTTTGAGGTTGCTTACCTCATTTTGCTGGGATCAATGTAATCCAAGGTACCTCTTCAGAAGACAATGGAATCATCTAACATAAAATCACATGCACTACTGAAATAAAAGCCTCTGAGTCACTGGAATAAGTCTGTAGCTGTTTGACTAGGCTGCCTTCTGTTAACAAGTGGGTAATGAAAATTTTCTTTACTGTGAGATTGAATCTGTTAGAGCTTTTCTTTCTCAAATCCCATATAACATGAATAGAGAGCGCTTTATTCTTCTGTGATGCATTTCATCCCTCCCTCTGTGTGAATTTTCAGATATTAGATCTTTGTAAACTCTGCTGACAACTCAGACAGAGGAGAATTTGATTTTTGTACTCTCAGTAAAACAGATCTTTGTTGCAGGCATGCTGGCTAGATATTTTCCTGAGATGAATTTTCTTACGTGTTATATTGATGTGTGTGCATATGTCTATATGCTACTATTTGTGAGTTGTTCACATCTTACGGTAACACTAAAGAAAATCAGTTGCTATTATCACTTTCTTTGAACACATTGATTACTTTTTAGAAAAATTTAGCTACTTTAGGCTGTTCCGCTAAAACGTATTGTAATTCACTGGTAAATGGCATATAGTCAGACCTGATAGATTCATGCAATATTTGTAATGGAAGATTGGGGAAAAAAGTAGGTTTCTGGAATTCCCGTTTTGCACCAGTAGAGCTGATCCTGCTTGGTTATTGTGATATCTGCCACATTGCAAACTGCTTCCCACAGCTGTGCTTTCTCTTTTATCGCTCGTTTATGCTCAGTAGATATGAATGCATAACAGGGAAATGTCATCTTCGTACATTATAATGACAATGAAATCACAGATGTTTAACTTTAAATGAAAGTTTCTACAGATATTTGAAAGGAGAAGTTAAGCAAGTTGCCCAGTTTGGCTCTTTTGGGCAAAATTTGGCTTTTTAAAAATACCTCAGTAAGATTTGATAAAGGTCTGAAAGTTACTCCCTTTAGAAAAAGAAATACAATCACTTCATGATCAGATGATTGTGTTAATTTCTCCCTATAATACTTATTGCCTTCAAGGGTTCATATGTATTTGTTTCATTATGACATGCTTTTGTTTCATTGTGACATGGCTTTTCATCTATTGTGGTTTTGGAAGTAGAATTCTGCCTCTGTAATATAATTTATTCCTACTGTTTATTTGTGACTTAACAAAGACAAGCTATCAGGTAAAAAATGGGAAGTCAAGTGGGCAAATCTTTTGATTTAGAAAAACAACAAGTGGACTACCTTATGTATTTGTCTAGAAATAAATAATAATAATAATAATAAAAAAAATAAAATAATAATTAAAAAACACTGAACAAGAACTGTGGCTTTCCCAGCTATTGTAGAATTTCCCAGATGACACATTTTCCATTAAATCATTACTTACCAGTAGTTTCAGATAGCAAGAGAAGTAAAAAGAGTTTTCTTAACATGTTACACCTTTACAGGCAACAGTCCAGTTAATACTTCAGTACAGTAAATGTGATTCATGCATTTGACCAGATGCCCCCCAGACACAAACACATTCTGTAGACAAAACAAGAAGATGCACTGGCTCTTGGTCTTTTTTTGCAAGTTGTACTATATACCTCCTTTCATCTGAAACCTCACTGCCTAAAGATATATTCACTTCTTAATAATTTACAAAAACTCCCTGTCAAACAACAAACTCTTAAGAAAGTGCTTCCCAATTCCTAGCTTTTGAAAAGCTTGAGGATTAGTTAAGCATTATTATACTGTATATACTGTAATACTACATTAGTTAAGCAGTTAAGCATAACCGTCACTATTAGTTAACATAATATATGAAAAATATTGCTATATTTGAATACAACGTATTTGAAACACTTTTGTGAATACTCTGAGCATCAAAACCATTAAAACTATTGTTGCATCATGAGCTAGATTTTGTTTTTCTCAAACATTCTGGCAAAATTTGCTCCGTGCATCGTTATGAAAGCCAAATGATATTCTGGTCAGGAATGGCTGTAGAGTTCTGTTGCAGCTGGGGAAAACCCAGAGCTACTTCATTTTTCTTATCTGCTCTAAAACTGCCTAGTGTTCCAGTTCTTGCTATTGTCAGGAATCAAAAAAAAAAAAATAATTGACCCTTCCATTCACATTTTTATGTTTATCCTGAGGCTACACGATGCTTACTCTATTTTGGCCAAAACCAAAATTTAAAAACAGCCTTAGTGAGATCTGTTTATATTTAAGAGAATCTGAGTTGTTTCAACGATACATCTTTTAGTTCAGCAATTTGTCATGGGCTTGAGTGATGTTCAGGGAGAAATAGGAGGACTGAAACATACAAGTGGTGTCAGAATTTTGTTACATACCCTTTTGCAGTGAAACTGCAATTCAGATGCCCAGCTTATGTACTTTTGACTATATATCCACCTGCATACATTCATGGATAGAGGTGTGATGGTCGCTTCTGTATGTCTGTGCCATCACAATGATGTCATGAAGATGCAACCTAGTCTAGTGGGAGGTGTCCCTGCACATGACAGAGGGGTTGGAACTACATGGCATTTAAGGTCCCTTCCAACCTAAACCCTTCAATGATTCTATGCTTCTTATAATTCTGCACTTTGTCCCATTTTATTTACCAGACTCTGTCTCATGCTGCATGAATGAAGGGTCACAGTATCTGTATATATTTTTTCTATATGTATTCCTTTTTTTAATTCGGTTTTATTACAACAGCTGTTTTATTTTGCTATTTGTTGCCAGAACTCTACCACATCTCCCTCTCATCCCCCACCCCTCCGTGCAGAACAGAAGCCAAATTTAAGGCTAAGTTTTTGGGAAAGCAGGTGGCTTTTTTCCTCCTTTTCATCCTCCTCACCAAAGAAAGAAATCCTCTATTAGCATTCCAAGCTATCTGAAGTTGATTCACCTTGAAAATACTGTTATGCTAAAAGGCTTTACCCTGCATGTAGTAGTCCAAAACAGCTGCTGACATGCATGTGGACAATCACTCTAATTTCCTTCTGTCTTAATCATTATTTCAGAACTTTTGGGTGGTTACTTCAGGAGTTTCTGTGCAATACTTTAATACTGACTATTTACCAGGAAATTTTTTCTGTTCTCAACAAGAAGGCTTGGATTAGTGTCAGCAAAGAGCTCCCTACATATCATAGCATTATGCTAATAAAGTTTCACAACCTGGCCATTTAACAGACTTGAAGTCCACGACATAGTTGTTGCCCAAGTGCTTCATTAGAGTCCTCAAAGGGCTTTACAAAAGTTAGGTAAGCATTAAATGATGTACTTTCGTAACAGTTTTCCAAGTAATTTAAAAAGTGATTTAGATCGCAACTATGGTACTGTGTCTCAGGAAACCAACAATTTTGTGGGCACCAAATTAGATGATATTTAGGAAGATTTATGATAATGGCAGCATTCCAGTATGTCTCAAATTAGGCAGCTACAAATCATTGGTCACTTTAAACATCTGAATTTAAGTGATTTCATTAAGCTTAGTATAAAAAGAGACTGCCAAATTAGTCCCTTTTTGAATGCCAAAATGTAATGGTTTAATAATAATATTTTAAAATATAGATTATTATACTTAAAACAATTAAAATAATCTCATGATCCATTCATTTCAAAGACCTTTAAATCATTCTAGTCCTGAATCTAATTTCAAATTTGCAAGCATTAATAAAGTGACTTGAAGTGTTCAATGTAATACATATGGGAATCTAATGTTGCCAACTCTCCAGGGCTAAGCTGAAAAAAAAATGGGTTTTGCAATTTGTGCTGCTAAGAATAGTGATTCCTCCTAATAACTCAAAACCAGAAAAGTTTACGAAGACTGTCAGTATTTTTGTTGAAGCATTTCTGAAACTTATGATGAGCTTCTAAAACAAAACTCTATTCTGTTACTACATTTCCTTATCAGTATTTATTTAAAACACACATACATTCATCCAATGATCTCAAGAACTTGAGACAGCATAAATTAAAGAACAAGGATCAGCTAGACCAGCCTTGAAAAGGTTGTCTATGTACTTTCATGGTGACAAGGTTCACAAAAAACATCCTATTATATTAATTATATCTGTATTAATAAATTAATAAAATATTAATTATATCCGTATAATTAGAAGGGGAAGGTATTAGATAAAAAGAACTCTTTAACCCCAAAACATTGTGAAGTTTAAGACTGGTGCCCATCTCTACTGGTTTTGTTCATGTTTCTGTTTTGAGCTTCCTGTTCAGTGACCATAATGTAATCATTTTACACATGTATATAGTTCCACCTAAATCTCAATGTTTCAAAGTACCTGTGATCACAGCTGTGAATGAAATAATAGAAAGTAATTGTCTGTAATCTATTGATCGATACATATAACTATCTAGTATTACTGACAATCACCAAGGTAGGATATCCTAGCAGAGATAAGCAAACCCTTGTTGCCACTCTACCATGCCATGACCACCATCCTGGAACACCCACTGCAACCCACACCATGCTATATGTAGGAAGAAGTACAGTTGTGGTAATACCTATGGCCACCTTTTCTTTCATCTCATGCCATAAAACCTTGAGTACATCTTTACACTTGCTATAGCTACAGATCAGGGCTGCTTGCAAAATTATTCCTTGCTTCAAGCAAGAATGTGGGGAAAAGAGGCAGGAAAGAGCTTGATCTGGACAGGCTGGATAAATGGGCGAAGGTCAATGGGATGAGGTTCAACAAGGCCAAATGCTACATCCTGCACTTGTGTCACAACAACCCCATGCAGTGTGACAGTCTTGGAGAGGAGCAGCTGGAGAGCTGCCTTGCAGAAAAGGACCTGGGGGCTGGTCAACTGTCAGCTGAACATGAGCCAGCAATGTGCCCAGGTGGCCAAGAAGGAAAAGTGCTTCTTGGCCTGTATCAGAAATAGTGTGGTGGGTAGGACTCAAGCAGTGATCATCCCCCTGTATGCAGATCTGGTCAGGACCCATCTCAAGTACTGTGTCCAGTTTTGGGCCCTTTGCCACAAAAAAGACATTGAGGTGTTGGAGCAAGTCCAGAGAAGAACAACAAAGCTGTCTCTGGAGAGTAAGCCTCAGGAGGAGAGGCTGAGGGAACTAGGCTGAGGGGAGACCTTATCACTCTCTACAAATACCTGTAAAGAGGTTATAGAGAGGCAGGAGCTGATCTCTACTCCCAAGTCACAGGAGATAGGACAAGAGAAAAAGGCCTCAAGTTGCACATGGGGAGGCTTAGGTTGGATATCAAGAAATTTTTTTACACTGAAAGGATTTTTGAGCATTGGAATGGGCTGCCAAGGGAAATGGTTGAAGCACCATCCCTGGAGGTATTTAAAAGACACCTTGACATAGCGCTTAGTGATATGGTTTAGTGATGGGTTTTTTAATCAGAGTTAGGTTGATGGTTTGACTTAAAGGTCCCTTCCAACTGAGACAATTCTATGATTCAATGAACTTGGCAAGAAAAAAACTTACACTTGTCCTAATCTTCTCAGTTAGAGTAGCTAAATAGGCATATAAATGGGTACAGGAAGAGATAACAGGATGCCTGAGCACTTCCATCCATCCCATCCTAGTTATCTCTTCTGGGAGACCATGAATTGATGGAGGGAACAGTTCTATATCAAACCTCATTTTCTGGTCTCCCTTTGCAACTACATGGCAAATGATACAGTGGCCAGAGGTCCACACTTCTTCATGTCTTCAATAGTTCTTTGTAAGATAAAGCAGGCCTCCATTTTCTTTCTCAGTCTCTCCCTGTATTGGACTGTCAGTCTACTGTCACTTTGTGCGACCTCCAGATTTTTAACCTGGAAAGTTATAAGAAATGGAAAGAACTGGGTTATCAAAAGAGCTTTAGATGAACCTTCCCATAGTGTTAGCTTCCTTCTTAATAATACTTATATGCTTCAATATAAATTTCCCAGGTTTAATTTTCCATTTGAAATAACACTATTTTATATAACTAAATTAATAAAATGTGATTTTTCCTGCCTAACTCCCAGATCACTATAACCCATCTAGAATCTGAACATTAATCCGTAATTACAAAAATTACAGACTACACAGCAGTGTAAAATAAATTGCTTCTGAACCTGACCCAGTATGTAACCTAGACTTGTCTTCATTCTTGACATGTTTCATGTGAATTACTTCTCACTATTTCACTTGCACCCTTCAATTTAATACAATAGCAACATCCAGGAACAATCCCTAATATTTATCTTACTGTGAAGCGTAGAAAATCTCTTGCAACTTTATTCGAATGCCTAATATTTTAATTTTTCTGAAAAACAATTTTATCTTCTCAGAAACATGGAATCACAGAATTGTCAGAGTTGGAAGGGATCTCTAGAGCTCATCTAGTCCAACTCACCTGCTAAAGCAGGATTGCCTAGAGTACATCACTCAGGACTGCATCCTGATGGGTCTTGAAGGTCTCCAGAGAAAGGGACTCCACAACTCTCCTGGGCAGCCTCTTCCAGTGCTCTGTCACCCTCACCGGAAAGGTTTCCCTCATATCCAAATGGAACTTCCTATGCTCCAGATTGTGCCTGTTGCCCCTTGTCCTGTCACTGGGAACCACTGAGAAGAGTTTAGTTCCATCCTCCTTGAAACCATCTTTCAGATATTTATAAACATTAATAAGGTCTCCCCTCAGCCTTCTCTTCTCCAGGCTAAAGAGTCCAAGCTCTCAGCCTTTCCTCATATGGAGGAATATGCTCCAATCCCTTAATCATCTTTGTTGCCCTACACTGGACTCTCTCCAGTAGTTCTCAGTCTCTTTTGAACTGGGGAGCCCAGAATTGGATGCAGTATTCCAGTTGTGGCCTCACCAGAGCAGAGTAGAATGGGAGAATGACCTCCCTCAACCTACCAGACATACACTTCTTATGCAGTCCAGAATTCCATTGGCCCTCTTGGTGACAAGGGTGCATTACTGGCTAATGGAAAGTTTACTATCTACCAGGACCTCCAGATCCTTCTACTCAGAAGTGCTTTCCAGCAGGTGCATCCCTAACCTATATTGGTGCCCAGAGTTCTTCCTCCCCTGCTGCAGGACCCTACATTTGCCCTCGTTGAACCTTATCAGGTTCTTCTCTGCCCAGCTCTTCAGCCTGTCCAGGTCACACTGGATGGTGGCACAGCCTTCTGGAGTGCTAGCCAGCCATCTCAGTTTGGTATCATCAGTGAACTTGCTGAGGATACACTCTGTCCCCTTGTCCAGGTCATTGATGTATACGTTGAACAAGACTGGACCAAGTGTCGACCCCTGGGGGACACCACTGATTACAGGACTCCAACTTGACCCTACTCCATTAATCACAACCCTCTGAGTCCTGTCACACAGACAGTTCTCAATCCACCTCACTGCCCCTCTCATCTGGCTCACGCTGCCTCAGTTTCCTAATGAGGATGTTATGGGAGACAGTGTCAAATGTGGCTGAAAATTATTTTCTAATCTATCTTCTCTCCAGCAGCCTGCCAGAGTTGGCTGGGATTTAAAACTTCACTCTTATGTTATTGTTTTGATATTTTTTTCCTTTTATTGCAACTTTTAAATGGGATTTGGGTGATGCCAAAGTGTTATAAAACTTCTCCAGGAAAGTTTTAACTGAAAGAAAGCATTTTGAAATACACCTGATGGAGTGTAGTTTGTTGTTTACTTTTGTGCTTCCTAATGAGAAAAACAACTGCATTTCTGCTATAAGTGGATAAGAGACAGCCTCTGCTACCTCGTCGCTTTCTGACAACAAACAGAACCCAGGGGATGCAAATCTTAAGTAGGAGTTGGATTATAACTGTTTTAAGTGCTTGTGAGACCATTAGTATCAGTGCTTCAGCTGCAATGCTTATTTTGCTTTCAGATTTGAGAACTCTGTGATGGTTAGGATTTGAAAAGTATATAGGTTAAGTAGATGAACTGGCGAATTTCTGTTTTTCTGCCAAAAGTAGAAGTATGTATTCCTTGGCAAAAACACACTGGCTACTACATGGCTACTATTACAAATGAAATTGTTCAGATAATTGACAATTTTTAGGTTTTCGAGGACTTCTTGAAGACTAGGTCTCAGAGAATTGAGTCTACCTGATACAAATACTACTTTGACAAAAGAGTTATACTCTGTTAAAGGCTGAAAGATTTATTTACACACACACACCCTTCCAGTAGTTTTAGTTGTCCCTATTTTTTGGAGACTGATTGTTTGCTTCAACACTTCTTTGCTCTGGGCTCGCCTTGACTTAACTACCCATTGCTGGCCTCTGTGGGGAATTTCAGGAAGTGAAGGTTTAGTCACTTGTCTGTGATTTTGCCATTCTGTAACAAAAACAACTGAAACCTAGGCAGAAGACATTCCCAAGACTTCTTAGGTGTATTATATAGTTTGGCTCTTAAGGAAGTTCTCCCAAGGTTTTCAGTAACATAATAACTTAATGTGTAAATAACCAAAAATTTAAGCACAGTTAACTCCATCACACAGATTTATTTAACACAACTACTGTCCAAACCTAGGAAAACCTGGTTTCTGCTACTGGATTCTGCCTTATTTTTGCAACATTTCTTTACAGTTTCTTTTGAAAACACCTCCTTATAAATTTTTCTAATAAGGCTACACCTTCTTTTCGTAACAAGCAATTCAAGTTTTCTGAAATATTTGTTCATGTTACAATATAACTTATAAAGTTATTTAGTCAGTCTCACACTGCTCCATATGCTTCTATCAGATCATTCATCTACTTAACACATTTCACAAGGTTGCCTTGAAAATATTAACTTAAACTTTACTTTCAGCCTACCCATCTGTTTTTTTCTACAACATAACTCCAGTCATTTATTATTAGAAGCTGTTACTTAGTAATGGGAACTAAATAGTTTGTTAACTTTTTGCCATTTGAAAATGTAAAAAGTTTGCTTTTTTGGGTTATAGACCTAAAAGAACTGAATTACTTGTTTAATTGGTCACAGTCTTCCAAGACAATTCATTGGTATTAGTAATATACTAAGGGTGGATTGCTAACTGTTTATAATGTCACAGTGAAATGTTTGATCAAGCCGTGCCTCACACCACTGTGGCTTCCTACTGATGCAGATCTGTTACCTTTATTAACTCTAGAGGATCTGCTGCAACAAAATCCTCCTTCCTTGGCTTGTATGCGTCTTGAGCTCTGCAGAGAAGGGACATTTCAGTAATCAATTTTAAATAGTTCATGGAACTACAAGTTATTCACCATAGAAATGAAGAATTTGTGGTTTGGAAAGCTGTATGCTCTTAAGAAAATCCGCTCTAATGAATACTGGTTAAAAAACGTCTTTCTGCAAGTTGGCTTTGAGTGAGCCACTGCTTATATAAAGAACACTGGTTATGAATTATTAATTTAATAAACCAGAAGACTTAAAGAGAAAAACCCTGTGTTTCCTCTCTAGGAGAAGGGAAAAAGGTAGTGTGGGAAGGCTTCATTTACACAAATTCAGCTTCAGTGCATTTCTTCACTCAGCATTTTGCTGTAGTAAGAGTTTGTATTCGGAGCCTAAAAGTACCGTGTGATGCTTGTGAGTGTGCAGAAGAAGGAAGACAGAGTCTAGAGAACGTGGTTGCTCTGAGCAAACTCTGAGGTGGGGAAATCTAAGTCAATAAGGAGATTGTCTGATGGAATCTATGCATGGGTCCTGTTTTGCTTAGAGATATCAAACTTTCCACAAAGCAGACATTGCAGGACAACATCAGTGGTGAAAGCTTTGAATAGAATCTGATAGCAGAGATTTGTCTGAGCCTGAACGGGGAGAAAGAGCAAACCCAGACCTGACATAATCTTCACTACTTGAATTTGTGAAAGGAGATATTAGAAAGTAATGGTGAGCATCTTATGAATGAGGTGCTATGTTTCAGAAAGCTGAACAACATGGACTAATGTAGCACCCCTCATATCACTGTCAAATTCTTTGAATTATAGTTAACCTCATTCAAATAAAAATAAGATTATTTTTTTCCACTAACATCAAATTAATTGCAGTTACCCATTCCCCAAAATTTCTGAGAGACTATAAATGGTGAGGGAGAGGTAAGGGCAAGCAGAGGAATCAAACCGTACATTTAAAAAAAAAAAATATCTTAACTTTCCAGCTTGAAAATGGAGCTGCAGTTCCATTTTTATCTCAGGCTATGTCTTCCTAGCTATGTTTTTAATGCAATCCAGTATACTGACATCAACGTCTGACAGTAGAGAAGACACATATTAACCTGTGTTTATCCATGCAGATCTAGATATACTACAGTGACATTACTAGGGTTCTCTTTCCAGGTGTTAGCTGAATATTGGTAGAACATAATTCATAGAATCATAGAATGTTTAGATTTGGAAGAGACTAGCAGCACTTCCTTTTCCAGCAAAGACCATGGCTATGACTAGCTAGTGAGTGGAGTTTTTCAGGCCACAACCATATAGTGACTTGAACCAAAGTTCTTTATCCTAGTTTTCACTTGGTTTCAGTGTCCTGAATTTTTTTGTGACTTCTGGCTGTCAATGATTACTTCCTTGCTAAGCCATTCCTGGGTGCTCCCAAAACTGTGCTTTGTGCTGATTACATATTTTGTAAGACAAAGAAATGACAGACTTTCATTCTGTGTTTCAATCTCAATCTTTCCTAATGCTCAAATGCAAGCATGAAATTGCCAGTTCTATGGAAAATATTACAGTTTTTTAGGATTCTTGTTTTTAAAAAAGCCAACATTATTTTGCCTGAAATACAACAGAAGCATTTAAAAAATTTCTAGTTGATTCTGTTTCCAGTATGTAAATCTGAGTATTTGTAGAACTCATTAAACTTCCCTACAGGTTCTGCAAATGTTAAAGAAGCATTATTCAATTATGTAAAGCAGCAGGAAAGCTTTTCTTCTTTGCATCTTGATATACATAATAGCATGAGTCAATATTAATACTAATATTAATTGAAAAGTTAATACCATTTTATTGTTGTTGTAAGAAATAATAAAAATGAAAGCCTGAGTAAGTGGATAGAAAACACTCCAGTTCTCAATTTCATAAGATTATTTTCAGCATTTATTTATAGTGCAGCTAGTCACGGGTCAAAATTAACTGTGCTAAGCACTCTGGGTTTAAAAGTTGTGCTAAAAAAGCTTACCTTTGGTCTCCTCTTATCCCAGGAGGAAAGTAAATTGGGCTTTTCATCATACGCAGAACTCCACGTGTATTTTAAAGTACCTATTTCTCGTGTCCCAGTTGCTCTTAGGATAGATGTCATAACTGCCATTAAAATATATAGACTGTATCAAAGATATTTCACAGAGGCTTGAGGTTTTGTCCTTTCTGATAATTATATTTCAAATGAACATGCTTATATCATGCAGACCCTTGTCCAATTTGGATTTAGTTAAGGTGAATATACACACACGCATAAATCTGAGAACACCAAAGGAACATTGCAGATAAAATTTTGTCTCTTGAAGTCTAAACTAAGCTCTAACTCATTGAAATTCATTTTAGCTATGTAAGTTTAGAGAAGTAGTAAATAATTAATAGACATATCCACAACTCTTTCCATACTGATTTTAAACACAAATGTGTTCTGTTTAATCCTCAAATTCTAAAATGTAAACTAGGCATTGATTTCTCTCTTTGCTAGGGAGCTGAAGTCTTGCCTGATAAAATTTACCTTTACCTGATAAAATTTCACTGACTTGTGTGCTGTTCCTGATTTTCATTATTAAAAGCAGACTCAAGGCCAAGGAATGAGGTGAAGGTTATACCTTGGAAGAGAGTGTTAATGGGTGACATCTTGCTTTTTAATATAGATCTTAATCTTTACCCTTCCTTTTTTTTTTTTTTTTTATAACAGAATTCATAAGGGCTATAAAAAATCATAGATGAGATAAAAGCAGGTTTATTTCATATTTCTACAAACTTGTGGTTACAACAAAAGATTATTCAGAAGGCAGTTCCGGCAAAAGAAAAATCCATTAAATATATCATTGTGCATATGCATGGTCTTTTTCTCTTTCTTTCCCTTGATTTTTGCTGCAAGTATAAGGCTAATTTTGCCAAGTATCTTGTTAATTTCAGATTGTGACATAACAGATACACCTTCAATACCTTTCATAACAGTTCAAATACCTGTGTGTAAGTATTTTACAGAAAATGCATTCAGATATTGTCAAAACTTTTGTGCTGAATAAAAGAACATAGAAACTGACCAAGTAACAGCTGCTTGTGATAGGTAATACAAAAGGAATTACATACTCGGTGGATATGGTGAAAACTGGGGGATTTTCCTTCAGATCCAACACTGAAGTGCTGTGTGTCTTGGAATCGTCTTTTCAGTACTGGTCTCTTTGCTTTGTTTCCCCCTTTCTGATCATCCCTTCTGTGTACAGCGTGTTCTCCTGACGGACCACTACTCTGTATGCAATAGTGGAGTACTTGGTACTCGTGTCTGATCTGTAAGAAATAGAAATTATTACTTAAGTACTGTGGTTTGGGATTTAGTCCTTCACTCTTTTTTTTTCTTTTTTGTTTGCTTTGGTTTAGTTTGGTTTTTTGTTTGTTTTTTTTTTTTTCCTGTGGTAATTGCACTGAAAATGACGAAAATCCCCCAGGGAACTAGAAATTGGTATTAATGATTGTTAATTAATATTACTTCCCCCCTGAAGGTGACCCACAGCGTAAGCAAGATGTTGTTAGTAAGGATTAAGGAAGATGTCTTTCTAAAAGATTGAAATCTGATGTTAATGAAGATATTAAATTTGCAGTTATTGTTGGACAAAGGAGGACAGTCCAGAGACTAAAACTGAGTAATTCCCTTTGTCTGAATCCCTCCTCCATTGTCATCTGGATAAGCAAGTAATGGGTTCTGCAATAAACATGTTACATGGTATCATGAGTCTTTAATCAGTTTGTGACTGGAGTGGAGACCTAAAATAGGTCTGTGATAACAGCACACAGGACCAACACCAAGAGACAAAACTGCAGCACACATGTTGAAAGACACACAAGAAGAAGGGAGACTTTCTCCTCTTCAACACATCCACATAAGCCCAGTCAGCCCCTGCTGTACACCCAGGTGGCCTGTGTGTCACAGGTGATCTTGCTTAAGCACTCCACAGCCACATACGCATGATGTCATACATATCAGACACTTCGTGTCCTGGGACCTTCCATAGGTACAGTTCAACAGGGCAGCAGGCAGACACCCTGCAGATCTCCCAGGGTATGGGGAGTTCAAATGAAACTCAGCCAAGCCTTTTCTCCTTATGCCTATGTGATGTCCATGCCCCTTTTTAGGTGTGAGTAGGAGGACTTGGGCAGACGAAATGCATGGATTTTCCTTTCTTTTACATGGGATGAGACTACAGAGAAAGCATTTGTCAAGAGTTTGCAAAGATCTGTAATAATGGGCTCCTATACTACTGAGAAGCTCTATGCTAAATTAACTAAGCATTACTCAGGAATCATCTTTGGATGCACTTGTCTAACTCCAGTTAAGTTAACAGCTTCAAATCACACAGACCCTTTTAATTGAGATGCAAAGTTCACAATACATTTTAGTCCAAGGTGGCCAAGATTTAAATGGTTCACTACTGAGGCTGCATCAACTCCAGGAAGCTATTATTCATTACTGGGTATAAGGAAATTCACCTGCTGTAATTAACATGCCTCAGTGAAGACTGTATCCTGGATCACTATGGATTGTGAGAGAACATTAGATAACAGCAAATGTCAGGTCTTTGTAACTCTGAATTCTTTTATATATATATATGTAAAATAGGAATTTTTTCTTTCTAGATAGTACCTTAGGAGGAAAGTAAACTAAACAAAAATTTCCAGTTTCTTTATTAATTGGTCAGTAAAAGTGTTAAACTTTCTTTCACTGTATCCTGTCAGTGCATCATGAAATGGCAGCACCTATAATCAGTGATTTGCTTAATTCACTTCTCTCAATAAAATCAGGATAAAAAGACATAATCTTTTGTTATCTACTCACTCTTTATGATGACTAAATTATAGTTCTGACACAAATTTATTTTATAATATGATTGATTTGGGCCCAAAAAATATTAACAATTAGCAACTGTATTTGTGGTTGGGTCAGAGACTTGAACTGGAATGGTTCACTTCAACCACCTCCTGAGTTTTAATGAAGCTCCAATGAGCTTCACTGTCCATCTGCATTGTCAAACAATTCTGCTTCTTGCTTTACTGCTGTCCTGTTCCCCCGACCTTCCACACAGTATATATGTTTTACTTCTAGCTTCTTTTTTGGTGCTGAACAGACAGAACTCTCTAAAATGCAATTTGGGAATGTTTTATGAGAATAGTTACGAGTCTGAATGAATAACATGATGGTTTATTTTTTACTGGGAAAGCAAAAGAAAACAAAATTTTAGATAGTCTTCTGATGTCATCAGCAATCCCTCATGCCATGTCACTAGATACTCAATGCCTCTCCTTACGAAACTATTAAAAAAAAAAAATTGCTCTGAAAGAGTCTGATACAGCTGTCACGTTGTTTCAGTCATTTCACAAAATAAAGTATTTAAGGATACTAGGGCCAGGCATTCTACAGGAAGATCACAGATACAGTTCTCCAAGAAGGACTAGCTGCGAGCAACCTGAACGCAAGTCACTGTCCTACCTGATCTGAAGATAGAAGATGAGTGCATCAGGTATGGAACCTTTTTATATTATTATTTACCTTGATTTTATATGTTCATTATTTATAAATATTTGTATTTATTATTTCCATAAGTGTATTCATTTGTTCCAGTGAGCAAACTTGTGAAGAATTCTCACACTTTAGTCGATAGCTGCTTTTCATGTGTGCCAAGTTAGTAGGATGTTGCTCTATTATACTCACTTTTAAATCAGGAACAACTTTCTGGAGTAAAATAATGTAAAACAATGTACTGAAAAACCCCAAAGGGCTATATGTAAGAATGTTTCCAAGGGAAAGACTAATCCCTAGCGCACTTTCTTATTCAAGGGTACAACAAAATGAAGATTACAGGAAAGTTGAATGGACTGCAGTTTCCACAAGGGGTAACGATTGTTAAGAAAGCATATTCTAGCATATTCTAAGGGACCATAGATTCATAGGAAAAACTAAGATTCATAGAAAAACTAATCTAAAAAGAAACTATTTTGAGCTTCGTATCAGAACTTCTGGAAGCAGACAGAAAATAAAAATAGGTCAAAGGACAGCAAAAGGTGAAAGAACATACCTGTTATGAGGACTGAGCAAGTACACCTCCCATAAGAGGTGGATAAACTTAGAAGTCAATATAGATAAGCAAGAAATTCATCTGGGAACCAAAGATGAGGTACTTATGAAATGTGCACCTTACACTGAATTAGGGACCAAAATAGTATCCCTCTAGACTTTATCTTGAGTCAGTCACTGACTAGAATGTGAGCCAAACCTAAAAAATATCAGCTCAAATTGATTGTGTGTAAGTCTTCTTAACACTCATGCCAAAGGAATTACAAAGATAGGAGTAATGCTACAGAAGCTGCTGTAAAAGTCTATCACAATACATAAATTAAGTAGGCCAAATGCCACTCTGACCTACTTTCATTTCTGGCACATCTCGTCCACTCAGTTAATATACGTTCACATGGATTTTCCACACCGTACCTCAACATTCTGGTCAATAAGGGACCTGTGCTCATCAATTGCAGTGCTTCTCACACTGGTCTCAGGATCACCAGGGACATTAAGAGACCCATTGGGGTGAAGAGAGCCCTTCCATGTGACAGAGACAGCACAGTCATTTTTTAATAATATAGGCCATCTCAGTGTTTGGCAAGTTTCAAGTCTATAGACTTTCTTCTACCTCGTGCTTTTTCAACAAGTTAACATGAGATCAAGCTGGAGCCCTGGTTTATTGAAGGCTGTAATTGCAAAAATAGAGGGCACAATTACAGCCCAAAGTGTTTTAGCTGAACAGACCTGAGGACAATCAAGAGACTTATGAAAAATTAAATCTTGAGTTACATGATGATGGATAGATTAGGGGAAAGTTTGCATATTTTTATAGGAGGAAACTAATGGGTTATGGAAAAAGCTGAACATAGATGTGTGACAAGTAATGCTAGGATCAAAAGGAAGAAGAAATCAAGAGTTAAATCACAGGTGTGTTTCCAAAATTCAGACAGTATTGAAAACACTAATAATGAGAACAGAATGAGATACCTGACTGTAAATTATAAGAAACTTTGATAATCTCATCATTTTTTCCTTTTTTTATCTAAAGGCAGGCCTACACACAAAGTAGGAACTGTCACAGTATAGCCCAGAAGATTAATGAGACAGTGCACTAAAGTGGAGTGGAGAGGCAATGGTTTTCAATGTCAGAAATCTAGTTTTAGCTCTCCTCTCTACTATGCTTCCTATGTGCAATCCAGCAAGCCTTTCTGCCAGGTNAACCTGGATCAAGCTACCAAACATGGACAGCTTTGTTAGACAGAACTAGGTTCATACCTAGTTTGATTCAGGGAGAATCTTCCTCCAGCCAGTCTACTTTTGCTGGGTGGCATGGATAAATTGTGAATTATCACCTCATCTTCTGTAATTAACCACATCAAACTTCTGCACTTTTTAATATTCATCCATTATTGCTTTCACTACGACACTTTGTAATGGACATACTAAATGGCAGGAAG
>VZTM01022057.1:1145-18099 GCA_013400555.1 Jacana jacana | reverse complement strand
ATCGATCCTCATAAGCCTTATTCAAAATAGCCTCAACGAAATAAGAGAGCCTGCAGTCCCCTCAACCATTGCTGACTGCAAATGCCTTTCATTTTAAGCCCAGTTTATGCCCTTATAGTCTCCTGAAAAATCAGTTCCCTTTCAAAGTGCTTTAACATCTTCTGAAAGACAGCAGTCATCCCAAGTTTCACTTAGCTGGCCATCCCAAAGACTGTGGAACACACACACACAAAATCACTAGAGAGTTTAGAAACATCTCCGATGACAGTAAAACCATATATGATGTCATCACCTGCTGACACATTTTGCCCTTCTGGCTTCTACAACACAGATAAATCAACTAGCACGTACTGCTGGATTTCTGTAACAATGAGCCACAGCTATTCACAGTTGATCTGGGAAGAAGCCAGGGACTAACCTCAGGGTTCAACCTGAAAGTGCGCAGCAGGGGCTGACCCAACTTCATGCCTCCCACATCAAAGACAATAGACGTGAGCTCATCACTGACGAGGACATCCTTATCGTAGAGCGTCAATTCCAGAATGTTCTAAAACAAGCAGAAGAAAAACAGCCTCAGATGAAGAGACAGAAACATTCCCATAAACCTGAGTAGCGGTATACAATAGACACTTCATCAGTACCCTTCCCCTTTCCCACTCCTGAAGATAAAATAATTCAATCTTTCCAACTGGACTTAAACCATAGTTAAGCAAAAAGGTCCTAATTGACAGTGTTGAGTTCAACAATTTTCTGAGCTTCCCAACTAGAGAGGCACCAGCTGAATGTGCATGGCATTACTCTCCACCAGCTTCAGGCACAGATTTGCCTGGGGAAGCAATAGCAATTTCCACCCTTTAATCATGATTCAGTCCAGGGTGTTACAGGAACTTATCACTTCCAGCTCAGCACTGTCTTGGAGCAGCTAATTGAAACTAATTGAAATAGACACAGTGAGTAGATATGGCACTCAAAAAAATGGCTTTGCAGCAACTAGTTTTCAAGGAGATAAGACTGAACTTAGAATTACACTGGCATAGCCTTGCAACAATAACCCAACTGAGGGTTACAAGACTGCTAAACAATAAAAAAAGTCACATGCTCTAAAGCTTAGTTTACAGTTTTCTTATGAAAAGTACTCCAATGAGTGGGACAGTTTGTTGTTAATAAGCACCTTAGTCCAAAGCCTAAGATGTTATTCAAAGTAACAGTGCCATACTAAAACAGATCTTTTAAAGTACAGTTTCCCCTCTTCCCTCTACTATCAGCATCTACTTTAAGAATTATTCCTACAATCTGAAGACTCTGTTCAATACTCTATTAGGTTCTGCTTGGAAAGCAGACAGATGTATTGTCTCTATCAAAGAGTTTGAATTTTGCCTTCCTCAATCATAGTAACCAATGGCAAAACTTGACTGAATGAACTAGGTGGCAAAGTGATTTGCAATTTAGTTCCTATTACCCCCAGTCAGTCACCTGGGTGTGTAAGGCAAGTCAAGCTACAAGAAGGCAACAGCTACTCTGTGAAAGTAGAAGCAATCTTCAAAACAGAAACTTGCTGTATCAAAGAACTTCCTCAAACTCTACCAGGTACCTGCCCTTTCCTGAATTGCATCACAAGGACATTTATGGAAAATCCTAGCTGCAATACTCCTTACCTTGACAGCACTATGGATTCGATACTGGAAAGTTTCATTCCATTCTGGGTTATCAGAGTTGTCAACAACCTGAGTTCGGGAGACAGTGGGAGATGCAGTGGGCAGCTTTAGTTCCACATAGCAGTCTGCCTTGGACACTAGAATGGAGAGCGTAGTGACAGTCATCAGAACAACTTTAATCAAACATATTATTTTCCATGAGCTCCTCGGTTTTTAGATCTCATTGCATCACAGAAATGTGCAAATTTAAGGCTGGACTTTAATAAAGTACATGTCTTCAGATAGCAGCAAATCGAACATTAGGTACCACCTTTCTGGTTCATCCAAACCATAAAGTCCTTCACAAGAGAAACTACTATGCAAAATTAAGATCAGCCTTTCAAAAAAGCTTACTGCTGATATCAGACCCACCACCTCACCCTGTCACTGAGCACCACTGAAAGAATCTGGCTCCATCTTCTTAACACCCTCCAGTCAGATACTAGCACACAGATCCCTGAGCCTTCTGTTCTGCAGGCTAAGCAGTCCCAGATCTCTCAGCCTTTTTTTGTATGTGAGATACTCCAGTTTGTTCACAGTCTGAATGGCCTTTCACTAGACTTGCTTCAGTAGTTCCAGTATCCCTAGTAGAAGGGAACTTAAAACTAGACACTACTCCAGATGCAGCCTCACCAGTACTGAGTAGAGGGGAAGGATCACTTTGCCTGTCCTCTTGGCAATAATTCTCCTAATACAGCCCAGGATATTGTTAGCCCTCCTTGCAGCAAGAGCTTGGTGTCCACCAGGACCCCCAGGTCCTTTTCTGCAAAGCCGTTTTCCAGATGATTAGGCCCCAGCATGCTCTGGTACACAGGTTTGTTCCTCCAGATGCTGGATTTCACCTCTTTTTGTTGGAACTGCATGAGGTTCCTGTCAGCCCACTTTTCCAGTCTGTTGTGGTCCCTCTGGATAGCAACAGGACCCTTTAGTTACCAGTCACTCATCCCAGTTTTGTAGCATCAGAAAGCTTGCTGAGGGTACGCTTTGCCCCATCACCCAGATCACTGATGAAAACATTGAACAATATGGGACTCAGAATTGGCCCCTGGGCTACAGCAGTAGTTACTGGCTGCGAACTAGACTTTGTAGCCGAGTTTTCCGTTCCATTCCCCAAAAATAACCAAATATCTCAGAGTCCTTCCTTCTTCCAGCTAAGGCCTCTTTAACAATGCAAGTAGGGGAACCATTCTTCATTCCATCTGAACAGAAAGGCCATAAAAAGAATTTCTCTTCACAGTGTGATTCTAGCTCTCAGCCTCATTCCCTGGACAGTCATTTAGCATTCCAGTAGTTCAATGTTGAATGCCAGATATAAACTTAAGGCAGGCAGACTACCTTACTATATTCAATCTGAAGGAATTAAATCTCAAATTATTTTTAAAGACCCAAATGCCTTGAACAGTCCAAGAGCTTTACTCAACACAGATGCATAAGAGTAAGGGAATGTATATCACACTATCAAAATCAGGAAGAGGTAAAAAGCAGTATTGTCCTGGAATCAGTCAACCACCTACCTCCTTAAAAAGCTTCAATGACATAAAAAAAATAGCAGGCACGTGAAAGAAAGCATTACTGCAACTGAGAAAACAAACATTTGGAAGTTAGAACTGAGGATTGCTACTTTCAGGTGCAAGAAGACTCCTTGCAAGTTCACGAGGAGCAAGGGTGAAATTTGCCACGACTGGAGAGTTGAATCCAAAGAAATGCAGAACAGACCACAGTAGGACATATAAAAGGGCAGGGAAGATAAACATTACTAGCACTTACTTAATATTGTTCTGCAAAGTAGCAGGGTTAATCTGCAGCTTGGCCTCATTTCAAGCTTTTAAAATATACATAATGCTTTACAAGAGAAGCCTTTGTTCAGATATAAAGGCTTACCCACACTATATGTAGGTAAGAAGTTACCATAACAATGCTACCTGTGTGTTACAGGTATGCACTGAACAAACCATCTGTCTTCATAATACCTTGACTAAATACTTACACAGATCTGTACCCTTGATGTTTCTGGCTCGGAGGACTTTTACTGTCAGGTTGTAGTAAGGGTGCTTCTCCCACTGCAAAGAGAGGAACAAACTCAGTATGTAACTCAACTGCAAAGCCTGCTCTAAAACCACATTAATATCAGTCCTGAGAAATGGTTCAGACAAACCAACCCCAAATAAACTGTTGAGTCAGCTCGGGAACACATGCAGCACTTTCAGTGTCCTGAAAGAAAACTAAAGGAGCCTAGAAGGAAACTCAGTTCCCTCCCAGCATGAGTGATGTCTTTCGGTAACTCCTCACAGACTCCAGAAAATAAGTCGCTTATTTAGGGTTTCCTCTAATTGTAGATCAATTTTGAGTTGCTTCATTAGTTTATTCCTGCTGAAGGATATACAAACACTGAAGCAGCTCAACTAATTTTAATCATGACTTGGCTAGTTTAAGTCTGCTTGCCAAGGGCACAAGGATGCTTGGGTAATAGCAGACATGGCAAGACACAGAAAGTATACACTGTTTATAATGAGGAAAAAAAGCCACTTTCTTGTAGTGACACATACTTCATGGCAGTTTGAGCAAGAAAAGACAAACCTTAAATTCTTTTTCATTCAGGACTTGCTGGTATCAGCACTCTAAGCATCCAACACCACTTTACTAGCATAGATAAAAATGTAATCCTTGCTCTTAAAAGCTTCCAGAAGGCTATTTTGGGAAAGTAATATTAGTACCTAAATGCCCAGACATGAAGAGAAAAAAAAAAACCTGATTGAATCCTGGAAGGTCATGAAGGAGAAGTTGAAGGAGGGTAGGGGAAGAAAAGAGAAACAGCTTGACAGGACTGAGTGCAGAGACTGCTCAGAAGCAATTGTGAATGGCTCATGAATAGAATGAGCCATTTCCATCAGTGATGAAACAAATCCTGGCCAGCTAAGAACCTTGAATACTCTTAAATCCCATTGCAAAATGCTTTTCACAAGTGGACGCTATTCCACATTCATCTTTTACAGAGAGAAACACAAGATTGCATTATGTTATTCTCACCAGCTTCCTAAAGGTGCTGCAACAATTTGGGATGTTAAGAAATGAGCTAGAAAACCACACCCCCACTGCTGCCAAAGCAATCTTCAGTCATGTAGCCAGACTACAGCCTAGAATTCTGACACTTCTCAGCAGAGGAAGCACAGAACACCCTGAAGACAGCATATCCTTCTTTTATTGCACACCATCTGTCAACATACAGTTACATGTTCAAAGGAAAGTCCTATCCAAAGTTCACTAACAACCTTTGATTAGACATTACTACACCACTGGGAATACATTTGCCACGCTGAGATCATAATTTAAGGGCATATAACACAAAGATTTCGCTGTTCCAAGTCTGTGCTATAAATTATGCTTTTTCCACTTATCTTAGCCAAGGAACAGCAAGGTCATAACATGTTGTAAGGTGAGCTTTCAGAGTAATGAAGCATGAGAGTATCAAATGTGCCCTATCTGAATGTATCAAGGAAACGGCGGGCAAGGAATCTGTTTGGGACATGAACGACAAGTAATGACTATTCTGCCTATACCAGTGTATGTGACAGAATATTAGTGTACACAATGGATGCAAGCAGCCAATTTCTACTTCGCAGTTTAATGATTTTTCAGAATCATGCCTTTTCTAGAGTTCAGGAGAGGGCATCTGAAGCAAAAAAAACCAAAACCCATTGGAATCCTTAAATGAGGGTAGAAGACTGAATTTGCACAGGCTCAGCCCTGCTAACAGCTCTGTATCTTTCATCTGAGCTGAAGGTGCTGACACAGCAGCAAGCCACTGCAAAACAGGTTATCCCAGCTACAGGACCCAGTAGTCTTTACTCTCCTATAGCCCAGAATACTTCTGTTATTATTTCCATTATTATTATTTTTATTAGATGCTATATAAGTGACCACCTGAGGGGAACCATCACATTCTGTGGTGTATGGGTTAATGGAAATCACAGCAGTCTAACACTAGTCTCTTCTACTCTCTGACTTCCCAAGTACTAAATAACACCACAGTCAACAAGATAAGTTTTATCACAGAGAAGCAGAAATGCAGAGAGGCACACAGGCAGCAAGACATCTTGTGACATTAAACGGTCACCTCAATTTTAAGCTCTAGATTTGGGGGGGGACAAGACAGACATAGGACAGGTAGTCAGAGGACTGATTAGATCTCTTAAGTAAAGGCTCCTTCATCAACATTTAATGCAATTCAAAACCATGGTTACTGGCCAGACCACAGTATACAACGGAACGATTATATACCAGTTAAAGGACAAACACACTGAAACCACCTTATCTGCTGTGGTTGTGCTGGAATAGGAACAGGGGGTGAAGTCATCATTATTCTTTGCCTACTTTAGATTATCAAGCCCTGTGAGATAAGATATAGAGCAGAAAAGAAGAGAGTATCATGGATATTTTGAAAGAAAGCACAGAAGCACTATTTTGTCTCTACTGATGAGAAGTGTGGTACTCTGGACTCTTGCCCAAAAAAACAGGACTTGGCATCAGCTTAATTCTGTTCCTCAAAACATCAGAAAACAGACACCTGCTCTGCATTGCCTCACCAGAACCTGAATTTAATAAAAACCTGGAACTTCCATTAGCATTAATGCTATCCAAAATTTTCCCCTCGCGATAAGCTTTCTAACTCCTGCAGAAGTGCAGGACTGCTTTTCCACGTGTGCAGTGACAGGACAGCACTGCTGAACGCATCAGCCAAGGAACGCTGTCTCAAAGACAGTGCTACAATTTGTCTTACCCGACAGTGATAAAACCCAGTCTCCTTCCTCCCCTTCTTTTGGAAAAGCACAGCTGCCAGAAACGGCAGCACTCTGGGTGGAAATGGGCCCCGCAGCACCTCATGGAACATGGAAAAAAGGTCCCGTCACCTCCGTCGAACACCTGCCAGGGAAAGAGAGAAAAGGGAGTCCCCGGCCGGCTGTCTGGCTGTGAGGGGCTGCTTGCGACAGGCCCGGTGTGAAGCTCTGCGCAGGACCGGGCTGCGCTCCAGCTGCAAGAAGCGGAGGAGTGGCCTGCACTTGCCAAACAACCCAGTTCAAAGCCTCACTGGCAGGTTTTTCAAACACTGGTGAAAGATAAGGGCAGTAAAGCAGCACCCAACAGGGAAGCCCTGGGCAGGAGGAAGCACCACTTGGTGATTAAGCCACAACCTCAAAACCCCAGTCCACATTGACTACAGTCATTGACTTGTAGCTGTTCAGAGAAGTTTCAGGGAAGCCTGAGCAGAGACATCACGATTTGGTCTGCATCAGGTTGCCGCAGGGAATATTTATTGGCCACCATATCTAACCTCTTGCTATGAGAGGGGCCTCAAAAGCCCCCCCTCCATTCATTCTCATTTCCACACAGCACAGTCTTGACTCTTCCACCAAACGTTCTTGAAAAATTGTACAACAGATAGCACAGATGTTCTATGAGCATTGTGCCTTCAAAAATATTTTAGTAGTAAAGAATATTGTTTACTGGAAGTGATTTGTTGATTAACAGCTGGTGACAGTTGGCTAGTCTTCAGCTTTTTATTAGACAGCTTAAACTGAAGCAGCAGACCAAAAAACAAACTGAAGTGTTTCAACAACCAGAAAGTGGCAGAGTGTAGGAAAGCGAGTAACACAGCATGTCACCAGCAGCTCTACACAGACATAAGAATGTGACACGTTCTCAGCAAGGTCTCATTCGTTAGTCATTTCCTGTCATTAGTGTCAGTCACTAGATCACAATTTGAGAAAATTAATAAAAACATAGGCACTGCCACTTAGAACACAAACAAGTCAGTGCTAGTTAGTGAATTCATGGAGCTGAGTGTTAATGCACAGGCAAAAAGCAAACAGAACACCATTGCAAACCAGCCAGCAACTGCTGTACAGCTCTCAAATAGTCCTAAAGGGCATGCTAAAGACAGGCACTAGGCTGAAAAAGCAGTTTCTTTGCATTGCTACATACACTGAAAGCAAAGGACTGTCACATTACATTTTGTCTGTCTTGGGAAAAATTGCAGAACCGTAACTTTGATTTATTTCTATTTTATCAAATATAGCTCAATTATAAATTACAGGAAAATTGAGGCAGCCTCACACATTAAACTAACAATGAGAAGTTACACTTATTCTAAACAGTTTATCACAGCCAGTACATAAAGCCTATATTTTATCTTATGAATACCCAATTGCATTTAAAATCAGGTTTACCTGCCTTCTCCTGAAATTCTCTCTCCTCTTCCAATGAAATCTCAGCACAGGGATTGCATTTTATAGAAATTCTCTATCAAGAAAAGCTGAAAGCTCTTTAGAACACGTTTAAGAATTGTTTCATGGTCAACAGCTCATCCATTAGCAGTGTTTGTGTGCAGTTTTACCTTTGTACGGACACTATTGACAGACAATTTAATATCCAAAGAGAAGCTACTTGCTTTTGTCTCTTCCTGACAGACTAAAATAATGAGTGAGCAAAATGGCATCAAAGCCTGAGGCAACAAAGATGGCCTCACACCTGGTAACTTCACTTCTGCTTGGATTAGCACTCCTGTAGTGGTAAAGATAGATGTCTACCTACATTTCATTCAGTTATTTTTTGTCAGCATGAACAAACTATACCATAACCAACTATACTATATAGTACTTAAAATGTGCATAGATCTCACAAGGGACCCATTTTACTCCCATTAGCAGCACTAAGAGGAAGACCAAGATGAAGATTCCAAAGGATGCCACCAAGGCTTGGGTTAGTTTGTTTTTGGAGGGTTCTTCTTCTCCAGAAATACCAGTAACTTCAGTTGTCCAACGTGGAGACAAAAGACTGTTCTTCAGTGCTGGTATCCCCCATTTCTATGCAATAGAAAACTGAAGATCTGTATTCTACTTCCAACACTAGACTAGTTTATGACCTACAATTCAAGCAAACTTGTAAATCTAAACGTTTCCTGATTTGATCACTGAGAGCTCAACATCGCTTTCCCCCCAGAACAGCATACCATCACCCAAAAAATCTTGTCAGTAATTTTAGTGGTCTCTAATAAGTACATATTTAATGGTATAACACTTGCAAAAACATTATTCAAAGAGTGAATACAAAAGTTATTTTAGTAGGATTTTGAGAACATTCACAAACATACTATAAACTTGTAGATTTAGAAAACAAAGTTGAGAAGTGATGACAGTTTTCATATGACATGGCCTCATTTGAATTACACATATTGAAGCAGAAGTGATACCCCTGTGATATACCCCTGTATAGTGTCCGACTTCCAGGAAAAAGTGAGGACCAATATATTAAAAACAACAACAAAAAGAAAATCTACCGCAGCCCCAAGACACTTAACTGCACAATGACTGAAACACCCACTGCTTCACAATATTTATTACAATCTATTGCTTTAGATAAACCTGCTGTTTGGTTAGTAAACCCAAACCAAATTGTAAGAACCAACAACAAAAAAAAAATGTGCAGCACAAACCACATCTCTATAAAAGGTATGTAATGGAGGTGAACAGAGGCACAACCGTAACCATATAAATAAGAGCACAATGAAGATCCTCATCTCTGAATACAGATCTCCTGGTATCAGATAATGCAGGTAAATAAAACTCAGACTTCCAGTACTAACCATAAGATAGTTAAAAATCAGAACAATACTGGTTTATCTGTATATAAAGAATACAGGGCCTTTTCAAATACCCTTCTTTCATTCTCAATGACATATAAACACAACTCTCCCAAACCATCTTCCCTCTGTACCTGAACTAGTATATAAAGATCTATACAGAATGTGCAAATCCAATAGAAGTATTTTTAGTCTCTCTTCTTCAAATAGAAGAAATACAAGGTTAAAAACATTAACACCAGAGATTCCCTCTACCCAGCCGCTGCAGAAAGACATCAGTAGCAATATTGCCCAAGTCATCAAAGTACAGAAGTAGCAAAACACTGGACCAACAAATATGAACAATACAAACACACACATGTGGAGAGGGAAAAAACAGTTATCAAGGGAAAGTAGTAACACTGGCAAGTGAAAGTAAATTAGGACTCTTGTCAGCCTGCAGCAGATCCATTCCTAAAAAAACTCTCACAACAATGGCTTAAGTAAACCTATAATGTTAACTGAGATCCAATTACACCTTAGGTGGACAGGTTTTATTCATTCACTTTTTCGTTAAGAGGCAGAATCTGGTAGTTACATGCCGTGCACCAAACTATTTATTAATTACATATTTGTAAGTATTGATAGACCAGGTTGTTGGGAGTCAAAATAGCCACTCAAACTGGGTTATTTGTTACTGGTGCCTTTTCACTACCACTGCACAGAGTCTTTCTGCACTGATCAAACATTTTAATATCCCTCATACCAATCTGCTATAGATTAAAGTTTGTGGAAAAATAAGTTAGGCAAATATTACAGACTACAAGGAGTATAGTACAATTTAGCTCTTATAGTTAAGACTTCTGGCCCAAGAGTAACTTGTAAGAGCAGTACCAGCCTGAGCACAACGCAGTTCTAGAGCATTTAAAGAGATGTTGAAATAGTCTGGATTTGCTGGAAAGCAAACCAGAGACTGAAGAACCTATATATACAAATATCAAGGGTAGTCTAGAAGCAAAAACAACTATAGTTCACTCCCTTCAGAAGTTGCTTTACAGTATGAGCATAGATGTGAAATTCTTAGAATAAGCTTTGACCTTCCACTCATGTTAAGAGTGAATATATTCAGTGCAAATAACACACAAGTTAATTCAATTTACAGCTCAAGCTAAAGTAAAAAAGCAAAACAAAAAAATAAATGCTTACTAGTGGTATCTACTGTTTGTCTGACTACCTTCTGTGAAACTTATCAGAAGGTCAGGTGATAACACCAACTATCAATAAAAAGATTCCTTTGGCCGGCACTTAAACATTCCCATTACTGAGATGAAAGTAAAATTGCATTTTCTAGATCTAGAAATAGGCACAGAAACCTTGTCTATGCCAAACACCCGGTGGTCTCCATGCAACACTGATACAGCTGTAAAGACTTTACAGAATTTTCTTTTTTTGAAGAACTATTTACATACAAGGCCAAATCACAACATTGTCACACCTTAAGGAGGTAAGTTTTCCAGTTAAACTTGACTCGTGGTGAACGCCCAACAGTTGTCTAACAATTCATTCACGAGGTTGGAGTGCAATACAAAATTCACTACAAAAATCAGTTTCTATTCTTCATCTGAGTACCAAGAGGTTCAGTGTTGTTGCCAGCACTAAAGCAAGATGGTTAAAGTCATTTTCTAGTTAATCAGTATTGCCAGATGGGTAGTCAGTTCACAGATACAAGTGACTTCTACCCAGCATAAGAGAACCTAGCAACAAGCCTCAAAAAAAAAAATCTCAGAGGCATCAAATTCTAAGTCGACAGTTCTGAATTTCATATGAATGTTGGGATAGTTGACCATCACAAAGTCAGGTGTCCGATGTGTTGACTTCTTTGGAGCAGAAATAATGCACAATGATTGCATTAGGGTATCGAGCAAATGCACTGTAAAGAAACAGAACACAAAGATCAATTGTCAATACAAACAGTTTTCTCTGTTCAAACAAGAACATCCAAGTTGTGCAGTATCAGAAAAAGATGCGTAAATGAAAGTGACACTTTCTTGTTTAAATTACAACCTGAACATATTATTGAGAAAATCAGACAGAATAATTGTGTGGATTTTGTAAGAGTTTGATTTCTTAAAAAATATTATTTGTTTTCCTGCCTATAGGCACACTTCACTTGGAAGTCACTGATAAAGACAGTTAAAGACGGGTGACATGCTGACACACTTGCTCTTCAAAACCTTGTTGAGCTTACCAGCATTAGAAAAATCCTAGACAACCAAAACACTACTGTATATCCAAATGAAAATTCTGATGCTGTGTGCTACACACTAACAGCAAAAAATTGAATATGCACAGGAATAAGTATATTTAGACCTATGTTCATTAAAACATTTTAGAAAAAGAATCTTTCCTTATCATTAGGAATGATCTCTCAGAAGGGTTCATATCTACAAGAAAAACAATAAGCTAGTCATGTGACATTTCATTGGAGTTCAAAGGTAAAAAAACTGCAAATAAAATTTGTATTGTGGCATTCTATAGTATCCCACAACTACTTACTAGGAATGGTAGAAGAACAGCTATTGTCATCCACGGATCAAGCGAATTACTGCTATGTTTAGGTAGAGAACGTAAACCAACCAGGGAACTACAAAGTCATGTGATACATTCATAATTGATTTCTGTATCTTAGTTTCAATTTTTTTTTATATCATCCCTCTTAATTCTAATTAAAAAGCAGGTAGTAGGCAGTGCTCTTACAAGAATTTCCAAAGTTAGTATAAGAATCATAGAATCGCCTAGGTTGAAAACGACCTTTAAGATCATCTAGTCCAGCCATCAACCTAACTCTGATAAAAAACCTAATCACTAAACCGTGTCACTGAGCACTATGTTAACCCATCTTTTGAATGCCTTGAGGGATAGTGCTTCATCCACTTCCCTGGGCAGCTTAATATCCAATGCTTAATAACCCTTTCATTGGAAAAGTTTTTCCTAATATCCAATCTGAACCTCCCCTGTTGCAACTTGAGGCCGTTTCCTCTTGTCCTGTCACCTGTGACCAGGGAGAAGAGACCAACCCCCACCTCACCACAACCTCCTTTCAGGTAGTTGTAGAGAGTGATAAGGTCTCCCCCTCAGCCTCCTTTTCTCCAGGCTGAACAACTCCAGCTCCCTCAGCCTCTCCTCGTGAGACTTACTCTCCAGACCCCTCACCAGCTTTGTTACCCTTCTCTGAACCCACTCCAGCACCTCAACGTCTTTTTTGTGGTAAAAGGACCAAAACTGGACACAGCACTCAAGGTGGGGCCTCACCAGGGCCAAGTACAGGAGGATGATCACCAGGGTACAGAGGACAGAAGCAACATTCCGTCTTCTAGAGTTGTGAAGTAAGAAACTTTATAAGTTTCTGAAGGGATTTTATTCTCCGTTGTTGAAAGCAGGATTAAACTGTTACAGTGGACTTCACTGACTAAAGCTTTGATGTTTTCCCAGCCACCCAGCTGAGCAATTTAATTTGTAATTCAAACACTCTTTAAATGTCTTTCATACTGCTATAGTCTCTGTAAACATATATACACACATTCCAAGTTTTGCACCATTCATAGTTTAAGTGTACCAGATCCATACTTAATTCAGATTTATGGTATATACTCTCTTACCTGTTACCTATCTTCTTTTTACATACAGTGCACACCTTTTCCTCTGTAATAATGCACTTCACCTGCTGATGCAAGATCCGCTCCTCCTGGACCTACAGAAAAGTTAAAAAAAAATAACTTTTCAAAAAGCAATGCCACACCACAGCTCCCTTCTAGTCTGGTGAAACTGCAGAGCAGGTTCTACTGAACACCCAAAACCCACACTACAGGTATTGCAGGACTTTATTTTTGACTAGCCTGGTCCCCAGACTAAGCCATTCTAATCACTAGGGCATGTTCAGGTAAACTACTGAACTGCACCATCTGGTTCAGCTTATCTGAAAGAAATCTAGTCCATGCTCTCTGAGACCATCGTGCAATGCACAACAGAGCACAGTGAGTCCAGTGACTCACAGCAAAGACACACACCTCAACCAAACAAAAATTTGTGTACTCATCATCTCCTGTAAAAGGGACATTCAACCTACTTGACACACATCTACTCATTTCAGGTGCACTATAGCACCACCTAGAGCACACACATTCCACCTAAGAAACAGTTATTTTAAATACTGAACAATTGTTTGAAAACACCATTCCAAAAAATGACAGGTGGTGGGTACTCACCCTCAGAAACTCTGCATGGAGAAGATTCTTCAGCACTTGATTAAATCTCTTCTTCTGAGCATTTTCTTCAAGGACTTTCTCTAAGAAGATTCGAATCTCGCTTATCTGTGTATTTGCTGGTAGTAGATTTATTGCCTGGAGCAAAATATACTTCATTAGGAAAAATTAAAAAGGAATAGAGAACAAAACAGAATAGAAAATGGCACATTTAACTTGACACTGCTACAATTTGGCTTTTTGCCTACTTCAATACCTTTTGTCACCTTCTACCAACAGTACAAACTGGGTACTTGCAAGCCTTTCTTACCTTTGTGGTATCCAGTTTGCTGTGATGTAGTTCCAAAACCTGCAGCGCAGCCTGCAGATTAGCTTGAGGCTCCAGCACTTCCATCTTGATTGGTCCCAGGCAATGAACGCTAGGCGGGGAGAGATACATCCGGAGCAGTGACAGATAGACCTGTTGCACACAGAAACGGAAAGTTCTGAGACCACTGCACACATCTACAATGGACAGTGCTGGTACAACCCAGAGATGGTACCAGTTAAGCTGTACCCATGCCATTCAAAATTCTGAAGTGCTCAGTTGAACAGCTCTTACCTTAAACAAAAACTGAAAAGTACTAATGATGTCCAAAGCCTTTTAAGACTTGCATTCTACACTGAAGTTTTTCTATAAAGTAGGTTTAATCACACCTCCCTCATTTATCTTACAGAACTCATTTATAACCTTTAGAAACCAACACTTTGTTGCTTTTTACCATTAACTTTTCTGCAGATGTATGTGAAACACACAGTATTTTGTCTTCCAAATCCCATCACAATTTACCTACAGAATATATGCTCAACTCCAGTGACTCAGTAACATTCTAAAAAAAAAATAAAATACAATTTTAAAAAATTAGCAAAAAAAAACCCTCACAAAACCAAACCAACTAAATAAAAAACCCCCAAAACAACAAAAACCCCAAACTAATCATCTCATAATTCCTAAATTCTGTGACCTTATATATAGGTTCCTGTTGCACTACACAATTCCTGAAAAAGTCTATATAGAGCCAAAACTTTAAAGTCCCTAACATGGTATGAATAGTCTAAGACATCCTTACTGAAAAGGAAGGCTGCAAAAATGAAGGTACTTACATCTTTGTTGCCATCTTTGTTTCTGTCATAATGTTTATGGCAGTAACTAGAACAGAGAAGAATCAAATTAAATGCGGGGTCAGTTTTGGAACCCAGAGAATCAGGCCACAGAAATTAACATCTAAATGTTTTGACTACTGAAACCATCCAAGTTAGGTGACTGTACATCCAATTCTGACTAATTAATCAAGTTGCACAACAAAAATACACCATTTATTCTGCATTACAATGCTGAGAAAAGGGAGGTTTTGTGCAAGTCTCCCACTTCCAATCGACTTAAAGAGCTCTAATTCCGCTGTGTGGAGAGGAAAAAAAAAAANCAACTTAAAAAGCTCTAATTCCGCTGTGTAAAAAAAAAAAGGGGGAAAAGAAGATCAACACATCCCAGCATAAAAATACATGTGTAGATACATCTAATTACTGTATCCAAATCCCAGAGAAGGTTTTTGTTAGTGTCCACTGCATACCAAGGTTAAATGTCCTCTAACAGGTATTTGCTGAAAGCAGCTTTAAAAGAAACAAAGAAACTCCAATGTTCAGCTATACCTGCCAGTACTGGTTAATTCTATTTTCACTTAAGTACTTTAGATTCACTCAGAAGGTTCCCTGACACAACACATCTAGCAAAATGTCATATCTCTACCAGAGGACTCTGCAAACTGAAGGAGCTTAACTTTGCATTTGGGCTAGTGGATGTCTCTGCAAATAGAAAGGAACCAAAATAGCATACAGGAGCTCACAAGCTAAGAACAAGTGGGAAAAACTAAGTCATTGATCACAGTCATATTGCTCTGAAGTGCAACAACACAAAAGCATGAAAAGGTAAACACAATTACAGATGATGATGCCAACCACTTAACAGCCAGGATTTAGGCTGGAAGAGCCTAAGAGTCAAGGAAACATGGATAGCCAGAAGATCCTGAAGGCTTACAGCATTCACAATTCACACACAGCAACATTTTACTACACATCTCATCCACAGGGCAGTGAGCAAACTAAATCTTGAAGAGAAAATAAGAATAAAAAAAAAAACCACCCAACAACAATAACCCAACCGAAAACCAAAAGAAACTCTTACTTTTCAGCCATGTTGGTGTCCTTCAAAATATGAACGTAAATAAACAGAGCTTGCTCGTGCTTCCCCATACGACCCAAGAGCAGAGCACGTTCTTCTAGGAGACCTAGCGATAGCATGAAGGATTGAAGGATTAGTCCACAGCTACACAGCGAAATGACATGAGCTCCATTAGTGACCAGACTAACAGAAGGAACTATAAATTGTAGTCTGAGCCCAGGTTAAAGTTAGGTTAATACTGTAAGTCTACTTCACACTAGTCTCAGTAACATTTTATAAATTCTTAAGTAATGTTAAGAAACAAAACCCGAGATCTACTGAGGAATTCAGGCTCATCAAAAATTTAGGCTAAATATTTAGATAATTTGGGCTAATTCAGGCTAACCATAAAATCAGAATACAAGGTTGGAAGTGACCCCAAGGATCACCTGGTCCACCCTTTCTTGGCAAAAGCACAGTCTAGACAAGATGGTCCAGCACCCTGTCCAGCTGAATCTTAAAAGTGATGGGAGATACTGCAAAGGTTTTAGGCCACAGTTACAGGAATGCTGCAGAGACTGGTAAACCCAACTGTGCCAGCAAACAGAGTTAATATACACAGCAGAGGCCCTCAACTACAGACACAGTCCATCTTCTCCGTTTCTGGTTACCATGATTCTACAGTAAGTGAGGAGGGTTTTCTGCACAATGCAATAAGCTGGGGTTTGATTAACCTATGGAAGCTGAACTCACCATCAAAGGGGAAGTCACTAATTAGTCGACTAGGTTCATACCAGCTAGACTTCTCCAAAAAAAGTAGAAGCTTTTTCCGGTAATCCCCCAAGTCTCCTCCTTCCTCCCCAGCAGGCACTGGTGTTTTATCTGTATGGAAGAAACAACATAAGCTAAGTGTTACAACTATTTTGCTGCATTAATACACAGAAGAAGATAAACAAACAAATCATTACAAACAGGAAGCAAATGCTGATTAAGTTGATACTTAGGCTGGGATTCTGATGCACCTGCCAAATCAGTTCAATTCCTTAAAACACATGAAGTGGCTCATTAAACAGTAGATTCAGTTATTCAACACCCTTCCCTACTCTTAAATTGCAGAATTCAGGGAGCAGTAGCTGCCATTCCACTTAATCATGAACAGAGCGTCACTTAGTCCCTTAAGACATCT
>VZTM01022055.1:5149-28212 GCA_013400555.1 Jacana jacana | reverse complement strand
CAGTGATTGTGTGCACTGCCTTCAGTCTGCTAGTGGTGGAGTTGTGTGACCTGGAAGGAGTTGAAGCTAATGTTCTGCCTAATTGGGAGGTTTTTCTTCTCTTATATTTACAAGAATATCACTTTCTATAATGAATCCCTGTGAATAATGCTAATCAATGTTTTTGAGCTTTAACTCCTTGGAACTTCTCTCTTCCCCCATTTCTGGATATAAAAAGTATATTTAGGAGTGGGAATCTTGTTCCATCTTCCGGGTATTTGTACTCTTTTCTTGACATATTTACAAAGATATCCACAAAAATGTTGCATTTCCATGAGAACTGACTTTTTATGTGCCATTAAAAAAAGCATAAGCAAGTGCATCATAGTTGCATAAGACAGTGGGCTGGTTTCAAAGGATTGATGCAGTATTCCCTTAAGAGTCCTGGGGGAGTTAGGAATTGCAGGTTTTCTTGGTGTTTCTCTGAGTATTGACCAGTTGTAATTGTGCAGTACAGTGTTTACAGCTGGTGACAAGGCAATTATCAAGGGAAATGTGAATCAAAATCAGAAGCTGCCATTGTTCAAATGGCTTTAGATAATATAGGAGAACTTTGTAGAGTTCTCTGGTGGAGAACTCTGTAGAGTAGGGCTGATGGTTGGACTCGATGATCCCAAGGGTCTCTTCCAACCTAAATTATTCTATGATTCTATTCCATATAGGATGATTTAGTTCAGATACTTTAGGATGCTTGAATTGGCCAAGGTGGGTATTGATCACTAATAGACACAGCAGGGATAAATTATTTCTGTATCAAGGAAAATGCTAAAACTCGACGATATTTGAAGTACTGTGTGAGAAAAGGAAACAATCTTTTTCCAACAGAGGGTTGGATAAACGTCATAGAAAGGAAAAATTATTCTGTTCAGTGCAATATGAAGTATGAGTGGGCTTGCAAAGAAATCATTTGAGTGCCCATTATTCAATAAATTGCAAAGTCCAGTAATACAGAGTTTCTTTCTGCAGTGTGTGTAAAATAATTAAGTATTAGGCAATACAAAAAGGTCAATAGAAATGAAGTACAATTGCAGTGAGGTCTTATCTTAAATAAGAAACATGCCTAGTTTGTTTAGCTGTTGTAAGAAAAAAGTTTAATATACTTTGAGTGCCATATTTGATATGTAATTTGATCAACAGTACACTAAGAAATAATTTGACCTCTTTGGGCTGATACAGTTGCAACTATGCATACAGATTAAGGACTATAAAAGTCTCCCTTTAAATAGCAAAAGATAGCAAACTCAAAATAGCAAAAGATTTTTTTTTTTCCCCATTGTCTGTGTTTCTAGCTTATTTATCATGGAGAATAGCTCTATAGTTTTCATTAGAGCTCTGCTCACATATCCATAACTGTCCACATAATTATTGCAGAATTTTTTTATTTCTATAGAAAAGGTGGATTCGTTAGGAGAGTAAATTAAGAAGAATTCTGGTTTGGAAAATTTGCCAAAATGTTTCTTTAAAATATTTTTTTAGAAAATAAAGTAATACCAAACGAAAGCATTTGAAAGGTTACGTTAAATCCTCAGCATAGACACGCACCTTAGCAGAGGAGTGGAACAACTTTGCTTGGTAAGATGAAAGTTGAGATATTGGTAAAATAAAATTTAAAAGCATCTAGAAAATAATACGTGGTTGTGCGTAATAGATACCTGCAAAGTAGTTAACATGAAATGTCAAAATGTGAAATTTTAAACAGAAGACCTTGATTAAGGTCAAGGAGTAAACTCCAGATTCATGAATGATCTAAAAGAATGCAAAAGTTGCAGATAGGGGTGGTATCTGTAAACTACTTGTTATACTCCCTCCTTCGACATGTTTTCAACAGTAGCAGGAAAAAAGTCCACATAGCATGTAAGCTCCTTGAGAGTGTCTTTTCTGTCTCTGAATATTTAGTCTCTTGCTTTATTACCTCTTATGAAATTGACTTCTGAGACAGGTGGTTGTTTGCTGGGAAATGCATGTGGGTATTTCTGTCTAGAGTGTACTTAGTGGCAGCTTTTTGTGCTGGTATGTTACTGAATGATAAGCTGAGGGTCCTTTAAAGCAGCAGTTGTTTGCTTAATGGCTTAGTAATAATACTTTGGCATCTTAAACCAAAGCCCGACAAAATTGGAATATTTAAGAAGCTGAACAAATAATCATTAATTGGTCTTCCAAGGATTTTGATTTTGTAGTTAATAAAGTGCATAGTAAAACAAGTGCTTATTTTTTACATCACGCAGTATATGCTCATGTGCGGTGTCCTGCAGATTCAAGCAGAGGTATACGTTTGTGCATTTACAGTAAACCACAATTTCTGACTATACACAGTGAGATATTTTTAAATAGATATTTGTTTGAAAGTATTATTACACCTTTTTTGAGTAATGAAACTCTGACAGTAAATGTCCATAAATCCACAAAGTATTTCCTGGCAGATAGTCCTTAATCTTAGGATTCCTCAAGTCTTTCTGTCCCCAGCCCAAATATCTGCTGGAGTTTCTCTAAGACTGCTAGATTTTAATGATCAAAGACAGATTTTTTTGAGTCAATAACTTTCAATATGTCATTCTAAATTCTAATTGATTTACTATATATTACAGGTAAATGTGTATACATTTTAAGATAAATGTATAAATTTTGATAGAATTATTATTTAAAATCAGGTAAATCAGATCAAAACATTCTGGGGTGCAAAATAGTTCGGGGAAAATTACACACAGGCTGAATCAGGATGGACCTATTACATTTGAAAGACATCTAAAAAGAGGGACAAAATGAATTAAAGAGCTGAGATACGGTACACTACTCATCTTCATAATGGCTTTATAATGCATTAACTTTTTGCCATGCAGTAGAGGCTGGCACAGCTGAATTTGTGTGAAGCGCATCAAGCTTCTGTAGTGCTCATGGGACAGACTGAAAATTCTGTGGGTGGTTTCATTTCATTTGTTCTGAATAATTTTTGAAATTGAATTAAGCACGTGAGTGAGTATTGACTCAAAACAGAATCTGTGCATTATTCATTGTAGTTATAAAAACTGATTTGTGTAAAGAAAATATTGACTGTTAATATGCAATTTAGTACTGTAGGTGCCTAAGTGCATTGTTGCATCTTACCACAAAGGGCTTTGATAGCTCTGTATGCTTTATTGCTTTGAAACTGTTGCCCAGGAGAAAGCTGGTCATGCATCTCCTTTCCTTTGTTTAAGGACAAATCAGATGTGACTGAGTATAAATTTCAAGTCCACCATTCCAATATTTTCCTAGATAGGCTAACTATTGGTTTCAGCAACATAAAATGGGAAGCGTAATAATTGAAAACTTCAAATAAAATTCTTCAAAGCTCAAATTAGTTATTCAGTATATTGTTTTATAGTTGATTGTTTATGAAATAAATAAGCAGGTTATGGTTCTCATAGGTGCATTGTTTCGTATTGACTGCGAAGGAAATTAATTGCTCATTGAGAGTTGGTGTAGGTTATGCTGGAAGTGTTTTATTTTTATATGGATTTCATTTTTAGGTGTTATAATTGCACTGTGAACATTTTAACTATGGGGTACATTTAACAATAAGAATCTCTGTGAATAATGTCCTATTGGTTTTTATGCAGAGGTAAGATTTCTACTGAGACAGGTCAGTCATTACACCTATGAAAGATGTACAGGTTTGCCCTACCTGTTTGATACTGAGAGATGATAGGATTTCTGCTTTGAAATATGCTTGTTGTAATGTGCATGGCTTATAATAAATCCAGAGATTAGGAAGATTTTCCAGTTGGGAGTCTGCTGTGCTGTCTAGAAAGAGCAAAATAGTATTTGATAAAGATCATCTTTCCGACGTTGCAAGAATCAAAGGGCAGCTGCTTCTGTCCAGATTCTAAAGCAATAGTACCTTTCCAACTGATAATATCCTAGATTTTTCCATCATTTATTGCAGTACCCACAAATACACCATTATCTCTAAGAATAAAAGGAAACTGTAAAGTTTTGAATAATACGCAGAAGATTAACATAATAAGGTAGAATTTTCAGGATCAACATGAATTTGAACAAAAAATGTTTTGTTAATTTGGATGTATGCCTAGAATCTCTGTAGCACTGTTGATCCTATGAGAATAATTTATTTTATTAATTAGCATGGAGTTTTCCTAATTACCTTAAAATTTAACACATTTACACTGCATAGAGTGATATACTATTAGCTAATGTTCATCTAAGCTTCTGGCTACAGCAGTGTATGTTGTAATGGATGTTGAGTTGATCGACATGGTTTATCCATCAAGGCTCAAATGAAGTTGTATGACTTTTGTGTGAGCAGATGCAGGCAGGATGCAGGAACAACCACGAAACCATGGATTAAAGCAAAGCACAAATTTAATTCCAATACCTCATGGATTGGGGGAATCTCTGAAGCAGCACCTGGGCAGAGGCAGGCAAGCAGGAGATGCAGGCACCACAGAGCAAGTGAAAGTCCTTATTAGCAAGAGTCCTTGTTAGCAAGGGAGTGAGAGATCAAAAGTGCCCACACTTGCTGTTCTGGCCTGTATTTCAGGGATTCTGGCGGGCAGAGTTTTCCGCAGTGCTTTGATCTCTTCAACAGCAGGGCAAGCATCTTGGGCATGTTCGATAAGGTGCCCCTGAGTCCACCCCAGGCCTATGTTATCTAAATGCAGATGCTTTACATGTTGAGCACATAAAACTAAATAACAGTTAGTGTGATCTATGTGTTTTCCAGCACCCTGTATGTGAGTCACTTGAGTATGTTCACAGTCCTCTTCGACAGTCTTCCGTTACTTTCCCACAACTCTTTCCTCTATATCATTTTTATCTGTTGCTAAGAGTTTAAAATTTTCAGGGAACAGATGGAAAAGTGAAACAGCTCTCACTAATTTAGATTGGATTTAATAATAGTTAGAAAGAAGACTGGGGGTAGAGATGGAGGGTAAGAGGAAAAATGTTATTTACTTACCCTTTTAAAAGATAGAATGTATGAAGCCCTAAATCCATACGGAAAGCAAGCATCATACTGGGAATTACAACTTCCAAGCAGTTAAGACACTCTCCTCTGTAAATAATAATAATAACTATGTGACCCTTGACAGGTCTCAGGATCACACTTGTTTCCAAAGAGCAAAAACTGAAAAATTGTAACATAAAACTTTGACATTGTTTGTGAGCATAAAAGAAAAGAACATAATTGTACTTTTGTAACAACAGCCTAAGTATAAATAGATTTCCTGTGGATTTTTAAAGGGGATTATGAGAGGGATAAAAAGCAAGAAGTGGTTTCCTTCTAGATGTTGTTTTTCCTTTAGTTTGTACAGCTTAAGTTTCAGGTCACGCATTTTTATTTGCCAGTCCACTTCCACTGCAACCAGCAGATGACATTCACTATCTGGAAATATGAGTTGAAAACGATTTTGGTCTTCACTGTTGTGCTAACTCATATGGGCATAAAAACTAGTAACTCCACCTGATAAGACACAGCCCACTGTCAATGAGTGTTTATCTTTGATGTATCAACAGAAAGCATGCTCGATGTATGGATTTTTTTACTTTTCTGCTACTGACTGTCAAGTCGAACACTTCATTTTTGAGATAATTCTGCACTCAGGAATGTGAATAAAATAGGGAAGCTTTGTATATATAAAGGGAATCTTTTAAAAAACTTAAATCAGTTGGTTATTTAGGTCAGAATAATAAGATATGTTAAAATACAAGTGATCAACATGTAGTAACACAGGTGACCAACATGACTCGAAACACCGAGAACTTGGAGCTGTCTTTTGTTCTAGGCTTTGAAAATTAAATGATTGCAGTGTACTTGGATCTGACCTCAATTCCATAACTTGCTGGTTTTCCATGTGTTGGTGTCCTTTTCCCTTGTTTATTTATTCTGGACTTTATTCTAGTTCAATCTATTCTATGCATCCTCCTGGTATTGCTGTGTGTTTTCCAGTTTTATCCCCTGAAACAATTGTCCTGTGAACAAGGAATCTTTAGAGCTTTCGATGGTTAACAAGAAGCTTTTCACAGTGTGAAAAATGATGTTTTCCAGGAAGTAGCATTGACTGGATTTTCAAAGTTTTTCCTGTAAAAAGTGAAAAGCATACTTGTTAGAAAAGTCCACTTCCTTGTCAAACTATCCTTCCAAAAACACGAGGATATTGAGTTTTAGATATAGTAATGTAAAAGGCTTCAATGTTGAAAACTTCTCTGCTTTTGATGGATGTGATCGTTTTGGATGGAATATCCTATCAACACTCAGTCTTTTGCAGATGCCTTGTACGGAAAGTGAAGGTTTCAGACTGAAATAGTCATGAACGACTGGAAGCAAGTTTTTGTAGGAGGTGGCCAGGTGACCTTCATGGTCTGCTAGGGATAAACATGCAGATTGACAGTGCTATTGAAAGGTCTCCTCTTCTAGAATTGAAACCATGAGACTAACAATTCATCTCTGCCCTCTATTTTGGGATTTGGTGGAAATGATTCATCCTGTTGAGCTGACAGGAGTTGTCTCCAGAACTGTGTATTTCTGTACTGGCTCCATCTTTTTTATGACAATCTTGAAAACACAGAAAGCCATGAGAGAGATTCTTAGAAATGGATGTTTTTACTTGGTAATTTTGACTGTGTTTCATCACTGTCACCAGACAGAATCTCATTTAAGTAGAAAAGACTGCTGAAAAGACTGAGACGTATAAATTTAAATGTAACTTGAACAGAGATGATGGGTTCAGTTTTTCAGGCTACTCCCACAAATAGGGGTACAGATGTTTTCCTTGAATTCTGTACTAAAGTTAATTTTTTGAATCCTACTACTTGGATTCTCAAGTTCAGGCATGTAATAAATGTGCTACATCAAAAAAAGTTATGAATACCAACATCCCATTTTTTGACAATGTTACAATCTCTGGATGCTTTGTAAATCAGGCTGCTTAGGTAAGTGGTTTTTAGGCACTGATGTGTGAATGCTTAGTATAGTTACAGATGAAATACCTTCAAGTCCATTTCACTGGGAATTTGGCTAGAAGAGCAATAAAAATATCCATCAGCCTAGGTAAACAACCCAGAAGATTGCAAATAAGTAGGAAGAAAAATAAAGCTGAGGTAAAGCTGCTTATTCTTAGAGACAGATTTGTGTTTGCTGATGCCATTTATTATTCTTCAGTCTTGTACTAATATTTATGAGAGGCAGAAGTTCAGTTTATGTTCATATTATATGAGTGGATCATATGTTACTGTGACTTGTTAGTGCCAATTAATCATAACAGCAGTGGGACTGAGTTTTGCATCTTGAACTCTTGCTTTCATTGTCGTCTCACTGAAGTACGGTATGCTTGCAAATAATAGCCCCCTAAAAACTGAAATACATCCAGTATCCATGGTTCAGTTGTGGGTTGGACTAGAGTTATTTTTAAATAGCATTTCAAAAGCTTTGCTCAAAATACCTTTTTAATAAAGGGTATGATTATCTAATTTGCAAATCTACCCCCCACAGAGAAAGCATAATTTACTATGCAAATATTACTACAGAAAATTAGTGTACACAATAAATAGAGTTTTAAATGGCAGGAAGAATAAATAATTATCAAATTTTCTAAATAATCCAGTAATTACTCCAGTAATATGTAGGCTTGCAGATGAGAATGCTTTTATTTTAATTTGTCTAATTTTGCTTGCTGTAGGTGCTATTATAAAGAATGATAAATGGTCAATAGAAAAAGTTAATAGTAATTTATTATTTTTCTCTAGCAGTGCTGAATCTCCTTTTGAAATTTAATATACGATTTCTAGATTTTTTTCTGTTATAATCTGTTTTTTTAACAAGCTGCTTGCACATTAGGTTATAATTTATGACTGTCTAGATTGTCTAGACAAATGGCAATATGACAATGCTTGTATACAAGAACTAGCAGAGAAAATTTTTTTAAGCTCTGAGGAGTACTGGACTTGGTACATTTAAGTCACCAGGTATATTTTATGTTAAAAATCCTTAAAATAGAATTGATTTTGCAAATATGTTAAAAATAAAAAAAATGGATTTGAATACCGTCATTGTTTATTGGAATTTTCCACTGATCCTATGGATCAAAGATGAGCGATACAGACTCCTTGGACTATTGAAGGACCTGATTACATATTCTGTCACAGGACAAAAAACCCTTTTCGAATAAGAACTATTTTTCTATGCTTTCATTTAGAGAGTTGCTGAATACAATAAAAATTGGTGGAAATGAAGGTTCAGGCTTACCAACATGGTTGTTTATGTCTCAAGACATCTGGTTTTGAGCACTGATTGTTTTTTTGGGCATGTAAATTGTGTTCTGCTCTCAAATAAGGATTTATTACTATCATTACACCATTGAAAATTTCCAACTTCTTACAAGTTGGTTTTGGTATTTATTAGAAGTGCATTGGTGAGGAGTTGTTAAACATGTAGCAAAATGTTTCCTTTAAAATTCTTTATTATATAATAGTGTGTTCATAATACCTGTCTTCACATTTGACCTGTCCTCAAAAAATACTGATATTGCAAACTGATTGCTACAGATTCTTATTGCAGCTCCTAGAATATGCGATCACTGGACTGGGCATTAAAAACTTCTATGTAATTTCATACAGTCATAGAATCATTTAGGCTGGAAAAAACCTTAAGATCATCGAGTCCAACCATAAACTTAACACTACCAAGTCCACCACTTATCCATATCTCTAAGTACAACATCTGCATGTCTGTTAAATAATTCCAGTTTATTTCAGATATCTTCATCTGTATGAAGAATAACTTTATTTTTGACTTGCCTTCTTTGACTTGCCATCTGTGTGTGAGGTAATATGAGATAAGGAAGCTAATCAGAGGGCTGACTAACTAAAGCTCTGTGTTTCTCCTTCCTCATTTTTATTTTGTGTGATGGAAAATGCACTGTGAACACATTTTAGTACAATTAAATGAAGGTTTAAATTTACCTAGAATTATTATTTTTGGAAGAAGCTCTTCAGAATGGAATCCGTGTCTTTATACCAGCCTGAAGACCTGTCTCCCAAGTCCAGAGGTCTAAAAGCATCAGCATTAAAATGGACTGTATGGGGGTGAGCTAAACTGTCTGAGCTAAATGTGTTGGCAGTTCTGCATCTGTCCTGTGTATGTCTGTGCAGTGATTGTGTACAGTGTGTGCAGCTGTGCCTGTTGGAGCTTCAGCACAGCAGATCTGGGTCAGAAACTGCCAGAACGGAAGAGCTCAATTCACATGCTCTCCGTATCGTAGATGCATCTTCCTTCAGTTTGAAGGGGAAATGCGTTGCTCCCTCTGAAGGCCCCTGGGTGTTCATGCCACAGAGATGAGGTGGGATAATGTGCTCTTCCCTCTGTCTTGAGAAAAAGGAACTGGTCCTAACATTCTGCTAGACTGTAAGAAGGGGGGACTCACTTAACTAGAGCAATAAGATATCGTACAGTTCTCTTTTATCACTATGGCTGCTCAAAGTGTGTCTTACTCCCCTGCTATGAGAAGAGCTGGAAAATCTTCACTCAGTTTTAATGAGGAATGAAGAAAACGTTCATGACTCTCTTGAATGTAAAGGAAAATGGAATTGAGGAAAAAGGAGTGTCCTAGTTATGTTGGCTTAATCTCTGTGTGAAATGATGCAGGATTTTCCATATTTAGGAATGTATAACCTGTAGGGTAGGTTTAGAAGTAAAAAATTTTGGTAAGTCACAAAATTTTGAGAGACGTATTCTGCCAGCAAAATTCTTGCTTTAACGGTGATAACAGTAGGAACACTGTTAGAGGATTATTTGGGTTTGAAAGGACCTTTAAAGTTCATGTAGTCCAACCCCCTTGCAGCTAGCAGGTGTGGTGACTCAGTTTGCTTAAGTATTTGTAAGCGAACAGAAAGGAAAAGTAGCTTTATCTCACTTCTGAGAACAGTGCAAGGAGCATCATTCTCTGGTTTGTTCAGACTCTTGTTTGTCAGTCAGTCTTCACTAGGGAGAGCTGAAGGTGGGCTGGACTGTCAGGCAGCTTCTTTCTGTGAGGCTTTCTAGAATGGAAAACTGTACTCGTGTTTACTGAGCAGAAACAGCGCCTTGCAACCTGCAGTCTTTCTATTGTAAAATCGGTAATCTTTCCTACTTCGTAAAATAAGGGCTTATGATAATACTTAGATTACCAGAGAATCTAATTAGTTTTCTGTTGGCCTGGTGCTAGCATGAAAAAGGACCATTGTAGTGTCTGTGTCTGAGTAACTACAAAAGGAGAATTGTAATGAGAACACTGACAAGTAAGTGGAGGACTGATTCTAAAAGCATTGGCTTTAAATTATTTCATGCCTAAGCATCATTACATAAATCAAAATCTGATGTGAAAGAAAAGATGTTATCTGATGCTTTTCATTCTGGCTAAAACTTTAATTTAAAATACTATATTATATTATTGAAATAGAAATGGTGTAAGGTAATGAAAGATCTATTAGTTAATAAACAGACTTGAATTTGTGAAAGTTAGGAGTGAAGAACAGGAAATTCATAAGCTATGAAGTGTGAGGTATTTGGAGGAAACTACCTTTTATAATTTAATACTGTACACAGCTTGAAGAAATGTGCAGTTTCACAGCTTTAGCAGTAAAGTATTCATGGTGTTAAAAAAAAAATATTTCCAATAGACAGTAAAAGTATTCCTCAACTAAAATGTGCAACTAACATGAAAAGAGAAGGAACATGAAAGAAGTTCTGGAAGCAAGAAAAGGTGTGTAGGAGTTGCATATTCTATTAACAGAAGAAAAGGTCCCCACATGAAGTCTAATTTTACTTTATTACTCTGTAACTTAGACATTGCTATTACAAACCTGGTTCAATTTTATTAGCAATTTTTATGATAGTCTGGAAAAGTAGCTTTTCAATAGCTCAATGATTTTTTTTTTTTTTTTTCAGACATGACAAATTTTTTAAGGCTCTCTAGTTTTATCCCGCTTAGAACAGAATATAGTGAAGTGTACCACCCTGTGAGGTGGAGAACCTACTGGCTTGGCACTGCCCTGTGTTTCTGCTACAGAAATTTCTTCTTGAACTGAAAACCTCATAGAAAGGATGAGGTGTGGCTACTACCAGTAGCAAAAAAGACTGAATTTTGTTTCCCCTACAATCTGATCATTGCATCAAAGACATATTTTCCATGTACTATTGTCTAAGCACAGATTTCACTGCTTTGCTTGTCAGCTTTTGACAGTGTTTTCTACTTTCATTGTGAATTTTTCTCCCTAATATCTAATTATAATTTTCTTTGGTACCACATATATGGCTTCTCCTGTCCCTTTCAAGGAGCAACTCTGAGAAGAGTATGGGTCTATTTTCCCTGTAATCCCCACTAGCTTGGTAGAGAACTGTAAGATCCTGCTTTCCTTTCTCTCCTCCATCCAGGCTGATTGAGCTCAGCTCCCCCAGCCACACAGGGAGAGTGCACCAGCCCTGACAATCATGGTGATCCTCTGCTGAACTTGATGCAGTTTGGTTTCTGTCTTGTGTTGAGAAGCCCCAAATGGGCCCCAGAACCCCAGGCATCAGCTAACAAATGCTGAGCAGAGGGGAAGAATTACTTCCCTTTGCTTGCTGGGTAAGCCTTAATTGTTGCAGCCCAGCTATGTTGCTGGCTTTCATAGCATCAAGGATATACTGTATCTTTCAGATTCATGGAAAGTGAGGGAAAACAGGAGCACTAAAGTGCTATTCACACATCTGTGACTAATGTTATCTCATGTTTTTCTTTCACCTAGAATGTTCCACCCGATTTGTCCATCTGCACCTTTGTACTGGAGCAGTCTCTGTCAGTGCGGGCCCTCCAGGAAATGCTGGCTAACACAGAAGAGAAGGCAGAAGGGGTGAGTTGCTGAATATACACTATTTTCACCTTGCAAAAAAACAACATTTTTTTTTTCCCCACTGTATCATACTTCCATAAAATGCCAGGCACTGAGACTGAAAATGGTATTTGGGAAACGAAGTCCAAAACCAGTCCCAAAGTGTGCTGTTGGTGAGAATTTGTTCCAAGGACTAACTCCAAGAGCAAGAGAATGACAAGCACATCTGAGAGAAGAGATGGCACCAGAGTAAGCAGAACCATGCTTCTAAATGGGGACCCCACTTCTCTTAGTTTCTAAATCCTGAAACCAAGAGTAAGCAAATACACAGGAAAAAAGTAAGTTGAAAAGAACAGACACGTACAGGCATAACGTCAAAATCAAAGTCCAAACCGAAGGATGTGCGATGATGAAATATGTGTGAAATAGAGCAATGATTTTCTTGCTGTTTATTCCCACCACCAGATGTGGGCAGGAGAAGAAATTGGAGACTGTACAGGACTGCATGTTTAAGTAGTGCTATAGGGCAGAATAGAGTGAATTAAAACAAAACAAAACAGTTTTTGAATACAAAGTATTGAAACTTTAAAAAGCACAACATTAATTTGTGACTTTTTTCTGGTGAGCTGTCTTTAGCAGAGTCTTGGGACCAACTGTTAAGTGAATATTTACTCTTAATACAGAGGTCACATCCAGGGAACATGGGATAAACAACCAAGTTAAATGTTCTGCAGAATGGTTAGAAAATGTGAGCTCAGCGATTCTGCTGGGAAGAGGATAGGCTAAAGACAGCTTTGTAGAAAGTCTCAGGTGGAACATTTGCACTAGTTCTGGACTATTTTTTGCACTAGATGTGAGCAGAAAAAGACTTTTGTAGGGCACAGTGACTGATGGGACCTACATATTCCAAGCTGGAAGAACCATTTTGAATGGTAATCTTGTATTTCCTGGAAACAATTATTGTTGTTTTCTTGCCATAACCCTGAAGGTCAGAATTCTAGGCATTCATATCTGTTCCTAAACAAAAGTGATGTCAGTTGTACTGATGTACAGTGCTCTGTACTCATGGGTCTTCTGAGCTGCATATGAAAAAGATATAGAAAAGTCTCTGAGTGTGGTCATTATGTGATGTCTATGTCATTTTTCTTTCTTCTATTAAGGCTCCAGAAGCCAAGGTTAATGATAATACTAAAATAACTGAACAGCTGATAAACTAACAGAACTGATATTTAGTGTCTGTTAGTAGTTTCAATGAAAACTATATTGAGTTTTCCATTGTGTTTATAGGTATTTATCATAGGGTTGGTACTTACGTAGGCAGCTTCATATTTGTTTGAAGTAACTGTTAGAACATGCATGTTTGCATTTAATGGCTGATGTGTTTACTTTATGAGAAGAGATGATTTTGTGTATGCAACTGAAGCCCTATATCTTCCTGAAGTAGTAGCATCAATTTTTTATTTAGACTAACAGTGTTTTTGTCACTTGGGAGAAGAAACTACAGCAATTTATAGTGACTATCTCTTTAGAAATTGGATTCAATATGACCTCAGTTTTCAAATGGAAATAATTCTGCAAAGTGAGGTCTTTTCAGTCCTCAGTTACTTATTACATTAGAAATCATTGACTCATGTGTCTAAAAGTGGTCTCCTTGTGCTTCTTTGCTTTTTGTGGTGTGTAATCTCTTAAATGCTGTGTTTATATAACAGGTATTCTTAATTTATAACAGGTGAGAGCAGTAATGGAATGGTTGAGTAATACGAACAAAATTTGATGCTGAGTTGAGTCAGAACAGTAAACAGCTTTCCTTCTGCTTAAGAAAGAATAACTCTGTGCACTAACCTGAGTTAATTTTAACTCCCGATTAGTGTGTATTGAATGTGGAAAAGTACCTCTGCGGTAAATACCTACCCTTTCAGTGCACGAATCCACAAATGCTAATTTCTATACTTGATGAGATTAGATCTGAGTGTACCTACTTCTCTCCCCTGAATCAGCTAAATGCTCGTATCAAAGGCAACAGTGGAAAAATGAGTGAAATTTCCTAAGAAGGAATGTGTGTTGTGCTCTATTTCTTCTACCCCTAGGCACTGACGAGTTACCTTGTGCTCTGAGGTTTTATAATTTCACTTTACAATGCTATTCTCAGCTCTGGCAGTTTATTAAAATGCATAGCTTGATTATATGCTTTTGGTTTAAAAAATAAATCCACAACTCTTTTGTTTGCTTAGGCAATGTTATTTACACTTTTCATATTAAAAAAGAATTTTTNCAAGCATTTTTTTTATTTTCCTGGGGCTTGAGTGCTATATGCATGTACTACTTTTATTGTTAGTTCACCCATGGAAAAGAACCATCCTGTGTGCAGAGAAAGGGAATAGTAAGTAATCATATAAATGAAGATTGTCATTACATGTGTGCATAGAATATGGGCTCTGGTCTTTTAGGCGAGCAGAATTATAGCTGCCTAAGCTCTGTCCTAAAAGGCTATACAGTCCAAGTATTATTTTGTAATTATTTTGACTAGGCTTTTGAGTGCAACTTTTTATTATTAGAAGAGCAGGTGAAATATGAAAAAGGAAATGCTTAGGTTTTTATAAAGCATTTAAGACCAGAAAAAGCCTTTCAGGTCATCTATTCTCAGCCTGGCCAGTGACCCCTCTTTGGAGTCCAATGCTTTGTTTTTCTCTAAAGCTCATAAGGCTGTACAGTTGAATCATGAGCAAATCATCAGCTTTCTGGAATAGTTTAGGAATAATCACTACAAGAGGTTGTAAGAGTATTTTGCTTCTGATTTCTTTTTACCTTGATTATTGGTCATGGTGGTTTTTTTTTTTTGTGGATTTTTTTTTTGTTTGGTTTGGTTTGGTTTTTTGTTGTATTGTCTTGTTTTCATTTTATCAAATCTTTATTTGCTACATTCTTTAACACTAGTACTTTCTCCTTGTGAAAGCGCTGAAATGTCATAGTCAAACCAGTGCCTGTAAATTTTCCCAGGATATTAATCCTTGTTGTTTATCCATTATTACTCTTGTATTGAGTAACTTCTGAGCTTTCTGGACAATATAAGCAATATTAGAAAGAGGGATAGTTATGTTCTTCCGGATGTGATGGATATTGCATAGGAGAAAGGGACCTGACTTTACATCCCCATAAGAGGAAAGGTATGTGAATCTGGCTGATTTAAATTACCATCAACTGCTCTTATGCTGGTGTGTCTTCTGTGACAAGAACACTTGGTAAGCTGTCTTTCCCAGCAGCTTCAATCACTTCTGTTAGCAGTGGTAAAGCATTCCTCTCACTCTGGTCCACCAGATGGCGAGTGGGTGCCAAGCTACGATTTTATTGTTGTGTACCATCCATCCATGGCAAGATCTCATTTCTCTGGGGGGCTGTAGAGTGAGAAGCGCCTATTCTAGTGAGAGCTTCTGGAAGTGCCTGTTTGGCGATCTGTGCTTTGTTCTGCTAACAGGAGGTGTGTTCAGCCAACAGGAGGTGGGCTTTTTTCTGTTCAGAAGAGCGTAAGACTACTCAGAGTTTTATGGTTTTTGTTTGTTTTTTTTCCTTCAGTTTTATAAGCAAAGTTGGTGGAAGGTTCAATAGCTCTACTGATGGCTGGGCTTCATGCTAATGAATTGCTTGCTAGTAAAATCAGCTGCGTGTTGAGGGCAATGTGTTTCTATTGGAATTGTGTGTTAATGACTCCTGCAGGACAGATGCACCAAACGCACTTACCCTGTATGGAACCACATGGGATTTCTCGCAGTTGCTTCTGTGGCCTTGCATATCAAGTGCCAGCTTTTTGATTGCTTACTAGAAAAAATGTTTTTGTGCCATCTGTAGCAAGAAAGTGAATGTATAGGTAGTTAGAATTTCTGTATTGTGAATTACACCATGTACTACATACTAGAAGGCATCAGGATAGTGTAGAGCACTCTAACATTTATGTTGAGCTGATTTTAAGCACTGATTTAGGAAATTACACTGTATTTGTTTGTTCTGAATGAAAACCTTTGAGTAAACTTGAAGTCTTTTTTACTATTTCTCCTCATAGACTTCATTATATAGAAAAAATGTCTCCCATTTGCCTTTATATGCTTGAAATTTTGTTTAATTTTATGCAAATTAAGTTTATCTTCTTTGCTAGTATCTTACAAATTGATCTTGCTTGCCATATTGCCTACTGAAAACTTCTATGTGCAGTTTTCAGCACTTTTTTTCCCCAGTATTTGCACAGCAACTGTGCTTTTCTATCATGGTATGCCATGGAGATTGTCTGTGCTTGAAAGCTCTGCCCTGTCTTCCTGGTTTGTAATGAAGATGGGAAATGCTATCAGCTCCTGAAGAATGGTCTTACCTGGGGTGAGAGGGGGAAAGAAAAAAAAAAAGTATCTTATTTCACATTTTCTTTCTTAGTAAAGACAATTAAGCACTTACAAGAAATGCACCCTGAAATCTTCATGCCAAATGAATGTGCTGGAGTTTGTCAGATCTGCTCTTTGACTGCAATTGTGCCATTTTTATGGCCATTGATGTTCAGAGGTGGAAGTAGACTCAAGTTTGATATTTCTGCGTGTTCTGCAAGCCCACCAGAAGCTGGATACTCATCCTGAAAGCAGGAAACTGATATGCAATAGAATGATTTTGCAATACTCAAGCACTGTTGCTGTGGGTTTGGATGCAAGGAGAACCAGAGCCAATTCAATTATGCTATCCAAGTGGAATGCTAGAGCTATGCATTTGAGGGGCAGACAGTGAATATAACCTAACCTTTCCTTGAGACTGCAGCTTTGCACAGCACCAAAGTGCACTACACAGAAGGATTAAAACTAGAATTGGTTCATTCTCCATGTGGTCCAAGGAAACAAACTGAGAATAGCTGAACAAAATGCTAATGACCAAAAATGGCCTGTGTGGAAGTCACTGAAACTGGCACTTTGATGTAATGAGGTGCCATGAGGACAGCTGAAAAGTATTGACAGAGATTAGGATGGGGAACTCAAGGTGTGCTGCTGGCCTTTTAGCTTGGATAAGAAAATAAGGGGATTGTCGGATTCTATGCTTTTGCCACAGGTATTATCCCCTTGGCATCTATAACCTATAGTTATTTAAGATTAAGGACAGCAACATACTGTTGACGTTCAGTAAAGATTCCCTCTTAGGTCTTGGAAGAGCTGGTTTGGGGTTTTTAATATATTTTTTCTTTTTTTAAAGACATTTAAGCACAGAGAAATTGGAAATGGTACAGTTAAGTTTTTCTGTAGCACCACACAACTCATTTGCTGCATTGTTTGGAAATGGTGCACTAAATGGTATTTAGATGAAATAAAAGATAAATAGGTAATCCCCCTCCCAAATCCTCACTTTCAAATGCTTTTACAGAATGCTGAAGAGCATCAGTTTTGCTACATAGTCCTATGTGAAGCTGAGAGACTGTTAAACCACTTGCTTTCTTAATGTTACTACATGGTTCTACAAAGCTATTATCACACCAAGTTTTTAAACCAGGTCAGTCTAGCTAAGCAGTGATTGCTATTTGTACTTTTTCTGGTTTTATATGTCTTCATACCTAAGGACTGATTTGTGCAGGTGTTGAGGACTGTAGCTGAAGGAAGCTACACATAAAATGTAAAGAAATGGTAAAAATTGGGTACTAGGGATCGTAAATGAACTCCCTTGTTTGTGTATACTTTGATTTTAATGGATGTATGCTTTAGATTCTTTGAATGTATTGATATGTCATCTGGCATATTGTGAAAATCGAATTAATATTTGTGAGATTACCATTGTGGTAGGGAACATCATAAAATTGAGGGCATTGAATAATTGTGTCTTTAGGAGTGTGTTTTTAATCAATATTCAGGACGATGATTGCATACTGAACTGGGATGAAATAAAATAGTAAGTGACCACCCTCTCGTATTAAATGAGGCAGAGTTGATGTTGAAAAGGTAATGGACATGTGGAAGGCAGTGTAGTAAGACAGTGACTGGAAAGGACGAAAATTTAAGTTGCAAGGTGAATTTTGTAACTTAATCTCTTATTGCTCTTTGACTTTAATTTTGTTAACTTTTTTTTTTCTGGCAACATTTGGCATAATTCTTTCGAAAATGCAAAAACTTCAGCTTAGTAAATAGTAAAAGGTGTTTTGAAATATAAGTTGTTCATGGCTGTTGTAGCACTCCTGTTATGGACCATACAAAGTCCAACATTACATTAATCTCACAGTTGACGCAAGCCCTGCATTTTATGATACTCAAACATTGTATTTTCATCTTCTTTTGCAATGCATAGAGCTGTAATCTCAGTAATCTGAATTCCTTGTGAAATCCAAGATTTTACATTAAATACACTATAACTTTCATTTTTGCCAAGGTATACAATTACATTGAGAATCAAAAGAATAATTATGCAATTCATTATTTTAAAACATTGTGAATAACACTATTTAAACATCTTATAGTACACATGAGAAGTATTACATTAGTGTTTAAATGGCTTTTTGTAGGGATAGCTTTCTGCTAGGTGGATACAAAATTTCAAAAATCAAGGGACTCTTTGTCTCATCTTAGTGGTTTATAATAAGTTTAAAGACTATATAGATGCTGGTGCAAAATGCTGTCAGGGTAGGAAATGCACAGCAGTGCTGTACAGGCTGGGAGTATGGCAAATGGTGCCTGCAGAGCTGCTATCTGGAAGCAGCTGCAGCTGGAAGATTACACAGTGGATCCATCCTCTTGAAATGTGTTCAGTGTGCAGATCCTCCAGGAGGTACCATACTGACACCTTCTGTGGAGATTAAAAAAACAACCCTAATCTACAAATTCAGTCAAGGTTTTCTTAATGTAGTTTTCTTTCTAGCTCTCCTTATCTTGCTGGGCTCAACACCTTTGGGTACTTTTGATGCTGATTATACTGTCTATGCATCATTGACTTCTGTATTGTTCAAGTTTGGATGTGAATGGTCCTCCCCAAGGGACAGCCTTTCAATGGCAGCAACATGGGTAGCATTTGAGGGGGGAAAAAAAAAAAAAAAGAAAAAAGAGGTAGAGCTAGGATTGTGAGACTGAGTAGAAATAAACAGAATGGATTCAGGATTTCCTGACCAGGAAATAGGAAGAACTTGAGTCTGGGAAAAACAGGGTTCACCTCTGTGTTGCTCGTGTGGTGTATCAGAGTTGATGATAAACTTGCATGATTTCCTGATGATTGTCACTGAATGTTACTGCTGAACAAGTCTGGATGGTACTATAAGTGTGAGAATACATCTGCATGTATGTAACTGCATCTTCCCATGGCAGTAAGAAGTTTGAATCCATAGTGTCTTAGCAAAATTACAGGTCTGGTAAGGAGAGGTGTTATTTCACTCCTAACAGCTGTTAAACTCCTATTTGTCTGTGGAAAAATGATTTCTTTTGATGCCTAGCCATTCCTTAGCTACTAGGGTAGTGTTGATTCACTGAGAGGTATTGGTTCTGATTTTGGAAGGTCTTGCTGGAGAGCCATCAAACATTTTGTTTCAGTAACAACAATAAAACCAAAGCCTTCCAAGCAGGTGAGCGTATTAGTCTATTTTCAGTATAAGTACTACTGTACCATGAGAGTTACACTACTCCAGGTCACAAGTTAACAGGGAGATTTGGTTTTTGTTTCTCTTGTCACAGAATGACTACTTCTAATTTACTTACAAGGTTGGCAACAACTCATGAGTTGGAGATGGAGTGAAAGAGAGGAAGGGGTATAGGACCAGGGGTGTAAGTGGTGAACAAAGGCTGGGAACAGGGAGCAGCTCTGTTTGCAGAAGTGAGATTCTGCCTCTCGGCTCCTGCTGCCTGATTTATAGGCTTGGCTGGGACCTGAGCACTGAAGAGGCAATGAAACCCTGCTCTTCACAGAGGCGTTGTCTTGCCCTTTTGAATGGCAGGATCACCCCCTGCAACTGAGCGGCAAGGTTGCAGTGCTTGAGATGAGCTCAAAACTCAATGGGAACTACAAATCAAGATCTTGCCTTGGTGTGCATCAGGATCACTCAGCCTCTCCTAAATGGGGATTTTTTGTTTTGAGCATCTGAGCTGCCACTCTGCAGGCAGGGCTTGGTCCCTGTGAGGGGGAGGATGGCAGGCTCCTGGGCGGCCATGGCTGGGAAGGGATCTGCTGACCACAGCACCCTGTACTGCTAGCCTGCTGAGCCATGTTTTTTTTCTGGGATGGGTAGTGGGTCCTGCACCAACAGGCTCCATTTGGAGAATTTGCAGGATCTCAGCTGCGGGGGGAACTCCTGCTGAGTTCCTGCAGGCAGCCTGGATTGAGACCTTCCCCTTCAAAAGCATACTTGTTAAATGTATGTAATTCTATGGCAGAAAAAGACCTGAGGGTGTCGGTAGACAGCCGGCTGAGTGTGAGCCAGCCAGTATACCCAGGTGGTCAAGAAGGCCAACAGCATCCAGGCCATGCATTTAGTTTAAAAATACAGAATTTGCTCTGTTTGACTCTTTCTCGAATCTGTGTGGGTATCCGTCCTTTAGTTTTCAAATTAAAATTGAAACCTGTGCTTTTAGAGTACTGTTAATGAGGTAAGTGAGAAGGGGAAGTATCCCCTCATTCGTTGTTGTGTAAGGCCTTTAATCTTGACCCATAAATGGCTTTATCATAAACATGTGATAGTTGCTGAGCTCTGAAGATGGTCCTCCCTTTCCCTATCAGTATCCTGTTTCTGCCTAGGCTGCAACCTTTTCTAGTGTTTGCTGGTTAGACAGTTAGTTGCCCTTTAGTCCTCCAAATAATTGTCGTTCTCTCTGCGCATAAATAGATAAGACTTTGTTATCCTTTTTCATGTGATGGTAGTAAAAGCTTACTCCTTACTTTTCTTTATGAAAACTGTGTGCTTTGAAATAGGCACAAGAAAAGCAGAGAAACTTGAACACTGGGCACTCAGGCTGCTACAAGAAAACCTCACTTCTGTTAGGTTGGGTGTTATAATCTGCTTTAAACCCAATTCATTTGGTTTAAGAAGTCCTGTATTATTGTGAGTTTTGTAGTTAATGCTTATTTTTGCAGATACTGCTGATGGTGTGCAATGTGCTTGTAATTATAGCAATACCTGCAGCTTCCACTTCTGAAGCAGCCTTTAGTTGCTGTTGATAAATATGTAGGACACTTGCTTTTCTTGAGAGAAGTTTCTATTTAAAAAATATTGGGATGAGTCACAGAAGATAATGGTACATACAGAGCAGAAAGAAAGGGACAAATTTGGAAAGCCTGTTTTTTTTTTTTTTTACTTTGTTTATAGTGGTGATTATTTAACGTGGTAAGTTCACATTAATCTAGTGTATATGTAGGTCACTTAGCAGACTATGTTAGTTAACTGGGCATTTATGCATTTTTTTTCTCTTTTTGTGAAATTCCTCTTCCAGGTGGTGTTCGTTTATTAGTTTATAAGCTGCTTACTGTGGATAGCTCTACTTCTTCAAATGAACTGGTGCATTTGTCCAAATTGCAACAGTGTCAGTAACTGATAAATCCTTTAGCTGTTCCAAGAAATTTCAGGTGGGATTTCTTTCTCAGTCCTCAGCCATGTGTCACTACTTTTTAAGTAAGTTACTTAGTAAAATGCAAAGCCTTCATTTTAAAGATGGAACTTACTAGTGGGTTTGGAGATCTTCACATGAATGTATTAGGTAACCAGCATTTGTCTCTGTATAGAAGGAAGACCTTTCTTTCTCCAATGATCCCTCAAGGGCAAATGCTGAGTCCTTTCCCAGTTTGTCTTTGAGACTGGAGTCAACAACTCTTGAACTGAATATTTAGTGGATAATTTTATTTTAAGTCCTGGAACTACCCAATCATATAGGTAAGAGGCTTTACTGTTTGTTATTTTTTCCATGAATAGTGTCATGGTCTTGACCAATCAGACAGATGAGGTCCTCAAACCAGGACAAATGGTGTTGGTAGGTTTTGAAATTCTGCTATCCAAGTTTCCGAGTGAAAATTTGAGCCAAATTGACTTTAAATGCTTCATTCATAGTGAATTCTTTTTTTTCCTACTTGTAAACACAGGGTTTTTTTAGGTAGTTTAATAATACTACAATATTTTAGAGATCTTTAGGCAGAAATTAAGAGTTTAAATAAAGTAATCTGAGTATTTTGGTGTTGAGAATCTTTCATTTCAGTTCAGAAGTATTCTTGTCTCCTGATTACTTTGGTAATTCACTAAATTTTGTGAATATTATGTTGCTGAAACTTTTTTTTCCTTCAAGTGGGTAATTCTGTTTTTGGGGAGTGATGCACATTCTGTTGTTTTATTCAGATTTTGTAAGGTTAAGGAAAAAGTTCTCAATGTTTCTGTTAATTTGGGGCAACCAAATTTACAGAGCTTGATGTGAACTCTTTTTATTGGCATTTATGTCTGGATAGGAAAAGCAGTCCTGTTGTTTCTCAGCGAAGTGTGTAAAACCTGTACATTGATTATATCATAATTGCATACTGGAAGGTGCAGTCACATTTCTTTGAATCTTTTGCTACATATTTCAGGCAGTGAATGCTATAACTAACCCACTCATTTGACTTGATGTTGTAGCCCTACATTCTCTGTTTCTGGACTTGACATTGTTCAGCCTTTTAATAATGTTTCTCCACTGAGGAGCATAACATATAGGAAACATTCTTATATACTATTACTGCAGGAAGTATAAGACTCCAGAGCTTCTTGTGACTCTTCTACTTTGCAGCTTCTTGCAATACTCAAATAAAACTTTATTATGGAATGGATACCATTTCCATTTGTGTGAAAATGACAGTTAAAACACAGATTTGCTCCAGTTCAGTACTGCACACTGTTCAGCCTTTTTGTAGCTCAGATGTCTGCCCCTACCCAGTTTGCCCTAGTCCATTTTCAACTCATTAATAGAGTGGCATGGCTTGAGAGGAGAAAGAACGTATGCAATAGACTCTCTACTGAGATGTATTNCCCCCTCCCCAGCATCTATTGTCCTGTTCATAAAGCCTATTACCACTCTTCGAAACCTTTTGTTGAAAGGACAGTGTTAAGGAGCTTGTCTTGTAACTTGAAAAGCAAATCTCCTGAGGATTTGGTGCCTACAAGTACAGCTGATGGTTTGAGTATGAAACAGTAGGAAGCATTTCCCAAATTCTTTCTCTCATGCTGCTTCTGCATATATTTAAAG
>VZTM01022054.1:0-30213 GCA_013400555.1 Jacana jacana | reverse complement strand
GATATTCTGTGATTCTGTGATATCTCCAACTGTGCCTGTTTGATGATGTCTGGGATCCTGCTACCTCATGCACTCGGAAAAACAAACCTATTGTTTTAAAGCAGGATTTCTCCCACACAGACTTAGTTTTACAAATCCCACATTTCACACACCCCACAGAGTTTCACTGCCATTTTTTCAGTTGCTCCTGAAGATATTAAGCACAAAACCCCTTGAACAGTATCCCGTCAAAAGAATAGACGCTCGGCTGGAAAGAGAGATCTTGGGCTTTCCCCTGACACAGTAATGTCTCTACTCTAAATCTCTTCTGTGCTAGAAACAAGAATTATCTCAGACTACATGCACTGCATCAGACTCCCACAAGACCAAGAACAATTTCAAAGTTTTTTTGGAGAGCACCAAGTATGTGTTTTCAGTCTGCTTTCCCCAAAAGAAACATGGGATGATAGAAGCAATAAGAGCAAGGCAAAACTTACAAGATGTGTGCCTCTTCTCATACTGCTCTGAAAAAGTAAACCTTGTAAAGCAGATGTCATGGAACTTAAAACAACACCCAAAGGGCATTCAGGTAGTATCCTGGAAATATATGGCCGAGAGGAGTTCAATAGGATTTGCTCCATCACCTTAACTAACTGGACAGAATAGACATAGTTCATCTCCTGTAAGAGGTTTGTCTCACTCATCCTTAAGCATTTTCAAGCCCAGGAACCTACAACCTTTCCACATTACCTGTCCCAATACACATCTGTGCTCCCAGTTAGAGAGCAGTACAATATTAGCACACAGAGTATACTGGAAATAGTTGCAAGTTTTAGTAACATGATGCTTCACCTCAGCAAGGAACAGTTTTCAGGAAGACACACTCAATGTAATGGATTATTAGACCAACTCATAAAGCTTCCATGCATATGTCGTGGTTTTGACCAATCGAACAGATGATGACCCCTCCTCCCCGCCCCTAAGGAAAAGAGAGGAGAGGATTAAGAGATTCAGGAGTTTAGATAAAAACTAAACTACTTTAATGAAATATCAATAACAATAATATAATAAACAATAAAAAGAAAAATTAAAAAGTATAAAAGAAAGGATAAAGAAAAAAAAAGTATACAATCTATACAAAACCGTATCAGGCTCCCAGAATGATGATCACGTCACCAGCAGCACCAGTGAATGTCCCAGGCTGGACTCGGTGACCAGCAGGAGCTGGATTCCGGATCAGGATCAAAGGCAGACCAACAGACAGGGTCCTCCTCAGACGTCGGCCATTGAAGGAAGAAAAAAAAACTAACAACCCCTTGATCCCTCAGCTTTTTTTACTGAGCATGATGCGGATGGGATGGAATACCCTAATTGGCCAGTTTTAGGTCACCTGACAAAATTACCTGACCTTGGTTGTTCTAGCAGTAAGTATAAGCAAGGGCCTCTCTGCATACCATCCCTTGGTATAATCAGGTCTTATCACTGTGAGACGAAACACTCTCTGAACAATGTGCTGTTAGTTTCAGACTTTAGTTAGTTAGAAGAGGCCCAGCTAAAAAAGTAAAACTACTGAACAGAAAATTGGTTTGTTTTGCCTCAAACCAGGACAGCATACAAAGCCCCTCACACCCTTTCATGTTGATATTCACCATCTGTGCTCAGACATTCAAAAACCCTGTGCAAGTCCAGCACCTACATCCAACAGAACATTAGAGAGACTCAAACTCCTAAATCTCTTGGGTGAGTCTGAAAACTTTCTTTTTTCTGAACAAGTTGATTCTTTATGTGAAGCAAAATCACAGTTTCCACTTCTCCCATCACCTTCTCATTCCAGGAGCTGTCTGTATAACAGCACCCAGTAAAAGATACTCATCCACCTAAAATGGTCGCTGTCTTCCATATGTTCTCTCATACATGGATAGATTAAAAAGCTGATGCTCATTTCTTTCTGAAGGAGTTAAAATTCACATAGGCCCAGTATAGTGAATAAGTTTTACAGGGATTACAGAAGACTACAAGCAGCAGAGAAACATTTAAGACTTTTTCTTCTTTTTAATCTAAAACCTGTTTGCAGTTATGAAGCAGGGACTAGAGACCTCATTTGCACTGGTTCTGGCAGCATATCTGTTCCTTTTAGCTCTTGGCAATGCCTACATACACTTAGAAATGCAGAAAAACTTTCCGGGAAGAGATTCTTCCAAATCATATTTGTAAGTGGAGTAATCCATGCTTGACCTATATACAAACCATTTTGAGCTTCACCACTGCAATTCGAAGTGGCACCTGCCAGTTAACAACAAAATCTCCTTTTACTTGAACAGGAGAAAGAAATTCAATTTGATTTGCAAGTTCATTAAGGATACATTTATATTGCAGGGCTGTAAAGGGAGAGGTGACTGGCATTTTCCTGATCAGTCTGAGCGTCTGTGTCACCTGGCTGGCTTTTTGCAGCCCAGACTGATTCTCAGGAAAGGCTGAGCCTGAGAACCAGCAAAGTAAAGCAGTTGCTAGGTAGGACAGCAAGCTGAGAGAAGCAGGAAAATCACATCCTGAGGTATCGAAGAGATGCAGTAGTCACCGTTCTGGGCTGCCTCAAAGAAAAGGTCCCCTGGGTGACAGTCTCCCAAGCAGAGACATCATCCAGCCCAACCTTCCCACCAGACAGCTTCAGCACACCCATGCCCTGGCCAGCAAGGAGCCAGGAAGGAACAAGCTATGCAAGGAGTGACCCTTCAACACCAGTGGGGTTTGACCCCCAGGCTGAGAAACAGCAAACGGCTGGAGCAAGTGCTTGCTGCCACAGCTACTAAAAGAGCTTGTTTAAAGCCATTAGAGGTGCTTCCCCTTGAGGTAGTCATGCTTTCCAACGGAGGTGTGCTTTAGGCAGCTAATAGGATATTTGGGCTATTACAAAGGCAGATGTCAAAGAAAACGAACAGCAGGCACTCATAGCTGTGATAAAGGAATGGGAGTCTGAAGTGCTTCACAGACAATTCCTACTGCTGACAAGGAAACAGTATTTTTCAGCTCCAAAATAGACTGAAAGCTTTAGCTAACTATGTCTATGGAGTACCCCAGTGGCATAGTGGTTACACCTATTTTAATACATAGGGAAACTGAGTTATAGAGACTAATCCCATCAAAAAGGAAAGCTGGGCCTTTCTTTGCAAGTTTTCCAGTAGCTGGCTGTTCCACCAGTATGCATCACAGATGTAGTTGAATCCTTTTCTCCTAGAAGAAAACATGTATGAAGTACAGCTGCCTGGAGGTGCCACAGAGGTATTGCTAACTTAGAAAAGAAATTAGTCTTCACAATATTCACATCTTTTCCCCAGAAAACTGATACATTTATTTTTTAAAAGCTAATTTTTTAGCAGAAAAATTGACTGGCCATTTTTTCTGATGTCTGAGCCTACTCTTGCTCTGGGAGACAGATCTTCAAATTACTGCATGTTCCACAGTCTGCCGGTGGGAACAAAACCTTGCATGCTTCCTTCTTTCTATCATTCACAGTTCTGAGAATATGAGCTGTTCCCCAGTATAATGCTGGCAAACAGCAAACCAAAAAGCCATCATGAAAACAGAAACACTCTCAGGGCTTAAATCAACAATATTAGTCAGCCCAAGGTTGGAGTGATGAGTTAAAATGGAATTCCTTATTACTTCACTTTTCTCCTCATAAAATGAAATAGAAAAAGAACAAAGTGATTCCACGGTGAAAGAATTTCTTGCCACGCTGAGTCTGCGGAGCCAAGAATGCAGGGCACTCTTAGCAAATGTGATCAGAGGAGACCAGTCCTCATTTTCTTTACATGGAAATGGTTTACCTCAAGGGCCTCTGTAGACAGCTGCCCTCCCTCAAATATTCACAGGGCCCTGCAAAACAGTGTGGTCTATGAAGCCTGCCAAGCCCCAGGTATCCTCACAGAAAACTACAGACCAAGACAAGCCAGCATGGCAGAAATTAGCAGTTATGAACAAAAGCATGCTTATTTAGCCTCCAGTGACAATGACAAATCACAACCCATTTTCATCAGATGGCTGTCAGCACATTTGCAAAAATTAAGACCTGACCATTGGCTCCTGCCTTTTGAGGGCAGACATGACTCTCAACAGATCTGTTTCCCGCTCTTCCTTTAATTTCATTCATGCAGTTGAATTACCCTCCTTCAGACTTCCCACCTGAGAGACAAGTTGCCAGTCTCCAGAGCTGAGGTGCAAAAGCTGCTCTTTGCCTTTTGGTGCTTATTTGGGGAGCAATACATGGCTAAAGCACTCTTCAAACCGGTAGGTTGGTACAAAAGCAATCCCAAAAATAGTCACTGCAGTGAGATAACAAGAAGGAAACACATAACAGTTGTGGTAATTAAGAGCTAGGACTGCTTGTGCTTGTGATGATTTTCCATCACTGGGAAACCTGGAATCAAGACTGCACAGCTTTTCCAGTCAAGCTGTCAATGAAACAAGAGTCAATGCAGGGAAGCAGTCTGGTCCACCAAACAGAAAATATCAGAACAGACACTCACAATGGCGGGGAGGGGGGCAGGGGGGTGTCAGGATTGACCTGATGAATTAAGAAACAGTCATACCCCAGAACTAAAACGCATAAAATAAATCAGGAAACAACCCCCCTTGAGCACACATGCTCTGACAACATTAGCTCCAAGTGTTTCCATCTGTTCGGTCTTCCAAGTTGAAGGAAATGTTACTCCCTCCATGGACATCATTTCCCTGTCACCATGTTAATGGTAAACCTCTCTGAGCTGATTAATCTGGATCCACCAACCACAGGCCAGCCCTGCCTGGAGCCAAAGCATTCACTCCAGCATGGCTGTCTGATGCTATCCTCCCAGTAGAGGTGGATGGCGTCATGCTGGTGCATCTAGAAGTGAATGCCAAGCTGGTTTGCAGTAACTCCTTAATAATCTGCTCATACTTCAGATCCGGATGCCTCCGTGTTCTTGGTGCAAAGAGGAGAGTCTGAAGTATGGCTTGAAATTCTGCCCATGGAGCAAGTATCATCTCTCCAGGTCTTTGCAGCTGTTCTCGCCTGAAGGGAGATCATCATTGATGGGAGCTGTCAGTGAGCTTGCTGCCTCGCTCATTTTTTGTAGTCGTTTCAGAGACTTCCTGTACCAATTGCTGTGGGACAGGCTAAAGCTGACTCCAGATGAAAACCTAGAAAGACTCTCTTCTGAAGAGTCAGCCATCCATTGCAGTTATTGATAATAACATATCTGGTGCCTATCACAGCATAGGAATTTGCCCGAGGTGGCCAGAAAGTTTTTTCTCAGTGAATGGTGGATAAGAAGCCTACTTTACTCATAGCTCCCGTGTTTTCCTTACTGTTTGGGCATGGCAGTTTCATTCCTTGCCAAAAAGTTTCCCTGCCCAGTCACCAGGATCACAATGCCTTAGAGACTTGCCCCTCCAACTCAACACAAAACCTGACTTATAATTATCAAACAGGCAACGTACTGCAGAGGCAAACTGCACAGCAAAGCCCATTCCTGCTGAGCCCAGCTGTGGAAATAGTGTTGTTTGGGATTTGCCTCTACAGTTGTACCCATAATAAACCAGGACATCCTCCATTCTCATTCCAAAGATGACACTCCAACAAGAATTACTAGGGCATTTTTGGTCTGGCATCAGCCATGGTATTGTCACATTGTTAGCACACCTGCTTACTGGTAACAAACAGAACCATATTGCAAACATGAAGCTGCCATAAGTTTAGTTCTAACACATCCTTTGGGGTGTTTTTCCTCCATGATGCCCCATCCCATAGCAATTGTGAAGGCAGATCCATTTCAATGTTGCAGGAGGCTTTTAATTATTTTTCTTTATTAAACTGTTTATTTAATAGTCTCACGCAGGGAGTTGTGTTTGCAGGGGGAAAAAGCAAACAAAATATGAGCCAACTTCCTTTATTGCTAAAATCACTGTTAGTGCTAATGACATATGAGCTTTCCCATATTTACAGCCCCAGTATGGTGGAAATAAGATGAATAGCAGCCCCTCCAACATTACCTCAGGAAACCACTCGAGGCGGCTATTGTTTTTATATTTCAAGAGTCTAATTAACATAAACATTAATTAGGTAAATATGGCAAGTATGACCCCACAAAAACACTCAGGGTATCATATTCTATTGGCTTACCACAACTCTGTTTTCAGTGCCCTCATTGTAACATTAAATCATACTATGATTATACTTAACCTGAAAGCCAAAACAAAGTTGGAAGCCAAAAAAACCTTGCTCTTATGGAATGCATTGGCTGTTACAAATATCAAAGCATTTTTTTTCTTTACAACTTATTTAAACCCATTCCAATGACAATATATTGACACAAAGTTTATTGCTATGGAGACTACTTAGCAAAACAATACAGATACAGGATCATAGAAATGTTGGTGGGATGGGACTTCTGGAGGTCACTTAGAACTATCTACTGCTGGGAGCAGGGCTTCTGCCAACACTAGAGTTCATAAACTCTCTTTGGCCTCAAAATGCCTGCTCTGATTCTGGTGCATGGCTTGGAATAGCAAGCCAAGGCAAATTCAGTGCCTCTTGCTCATGAGGAAGATCAGTGGAGAGGACAAAACTTAACCTCAGGCAGTGCAAAGTGCCCATGACCTGCCCCCAGTATACCAGTCTCTTATCCCAGGCTGTCAAACCTTGGTCACTGTGCTGAGATGGTTTGCAAGAACTGATCGGAGTGACCCTTTTCCATCTCAGCAAAGACTCCACAAAGCCTGGCAATACGCAGTGCATCTTTCCTGCTGCTAATTGCATTTTTTTGACACCAGGTCCCCTGAGGAATCAAAGAAATGCTTGAGACATTCTTGTTGAGCTCAACCACACATGCCAGAGCAGTTGTGTGTGGGCACACCATGTCTCTCAGATCATTGCAAACTAATTAATGGTTTCTATCCACACATGGATAATTATTATTATTCCAGATGCATTGATTCATGAAAGAATTAGGTTCAGAAACAGTAACTCCCTTGGTCCTGGGTAAAGAGACTGTTGTATAGCTCAGCCTTGGTTTCTAATACTTTCCACCTGAGTTTCAGTGTCTGATTGTTCCCAGGTTGCATCAGTCTGATTTTTTGCCCTTAGAGGAAGCCATTCTAGAGAAGATGGACTAAAACTAGGGTTCCCAGAAGGAATGGCAGCAGCAGACGGTGTAAAATTTTTCAAAAGCTTGCCACATTGAAGGAAATCATGGCTGAACTTCCCTAGGACTCAAGCTTCCAAAATCCCAGGCCCAAGCTAATAAGAAAGACTAATCGCATCAAATACCAGAGACCGCAAGGGAACATCATGTCATCTTGTTCAACCCCCTGCATAATGCAAATGAGATAATTCCATCTTGCACTCAGTGTGGCATGAAAGCACATTGCCCAAAAGGCAGCTTGCCCTGATTTGACAACTTCAAAAGAGGCCAAATCCATACAAGGTTAAAAAATCCTCCTCTGTCTCTTCAGAGAAAGATGGGAGATATGGACTGAAATTTGCTGCATCCTGTGCTCCAACTATTTGCTTGTCACACTTGGCTGCTGCCCAGTTTAGCCAAGGCATTTGGCTAATTTCTTCCAAGAGAAGGAAATCGATGTCTACAGAGATCACATGGTTTGTTTGCAAATATGTATAAAATCAACTTCCTCTGAGTAAGGGAAGACTTGGGCAATTCTTTGTGTGTCTCTAAGCTCCTGTTGACATTTCTGAACCAAAAATGCTCGTTCATCCTCTGCTTTCCTTTCACTGCATTCTGAACCTGCATCTTATCCTCTTTTGCTTCCTTTTGTCCATCTCTGAGGAGTTAATTTCGCTTCTTTCTCATTCTCACACATATACAAACACAACCGCTAAAATGAAGAGTTAGACAAGACCTGTACCTCTCTGCACCATCACTGACCTCTTGAGCACTTCCATATGCACCTTGTACCACGTTCCAATATTGGGTGGATGTTACTCTCATTTCCTATGGAAACTTAGTCACCTTCCACACTTACCTTAACTACTAAGTAATGGTAACACGGAAGTGTCATAAGATTTTCATCCAGACAGCATCCTCACCTATCTAACCGAGAAGCCCTGAGAACTAGCTGGATGTTCAAAGTTATTCCCTAACTCCTTGGGGCACCTCTGGGACTATTTGGCCATCTCAGGTGAAGTGTAACTAGGCTCAGGTGTCTTGGGAACTGGTAGGAGGAGTTCACAACCTTTAGGAAAAATACGAACAGCACGAATTAAAGGTTTCAGCCTGTGAAAAGAGCAGAATAGCATGGTGCCATCTTCCCAAGTATCCCTTCCACAGTCACTGGTCACAGACCTTATTACAGCACACTTTGTGTTTCATAAATGTTCTACACTCTTTTGCCATGAAAAATATACAAAGAAGAAAAAAAGCTACCTCTTGTGGATGAATTCTGCTTTCTGGTGACTGGTAAATCTGCCTGCAAAGTATTGCACAAGACTTTAAAGCTGGCACCTGCTCCACATTTATACCAATGAGTTCAGGAACACAACATTCAGTTCCTTGCCATATTGCACATCCTTATCCTAGCAAAACACTTCATTCTTGAAGACACACATTTTTCCTCAATTAAATATGAAAGCTGTTCAAACACAAAGATGACCCTTAATTATAGTTTTAAATGCACTTGGTTAGAATTACCTCCTTGCTCATCCTGGGAAAGTATAATAAGTAACATGATAATATGCAGTGCTGCAGTTTTGGAGTAATTGCCTACTATGCTTGAACTCTGTGATGCCTTTTCCAATTACATTTGTAGCTTGCTAATGTTTGGGGATTTTCCAGGATAAATTTCGTTAATTGTGTTCCTTGGATCTGTTTTCCACAAAAAGCCCAATAAACAGCAAGAAGAGGGAGGGAGAGAATTAAGTGGCGGAGTTAATTAGATTAGGCTTGTGCTGTAGTGAAGCAGGAAGATTCCACTAAATCCTATAATAGGCCCTAATGAGGATTTTATCATGCTTGTTAAACGGGTCATTTAGTTGTGTGACGGGGCCGCTGAGTGTAATGTAAAAACTGGTTAATAAAAAAAAAGTCTTTTAATTGCTCACACAGGCAAAGCAGTATCAAAAGAGTCCAGCCAAATGGAATAGCCTCCAACCAAATACAGGAAAAGCTCTGCAGTTCGTGTAATGGTGAACATGTAATGTGATTAGGCCACTTAATTTTCCTTGCCTGGCATAAAAATTAATGCTCCATGAGTGATTTACACCATGGAACTTTTAATAATTCAGATTGATCAAGATAGAAATTTTTTCTGCCTTATTTTGGTTTTTTACAGAGAGGGTTAAATGAATGTAGATCTGGTTGCTCTTGAATCTGTACCTGTGCCTTTCATTAGTGTTTGTAGAAAAATCCTTAACAAAGTCACTTACTACTCTGGCTAATTTCCTTCCAGGGATGGGATGAGACAATCGTTGCATTTTGTTTCCAGGTAGCAGATATCACACAGGAAAAGGAGAGTCCTGGAAAATGCACTCCATAGAGTATGCTTCCGTATCAGTTTTATTTTTAATTTGAAGACAAAGCTTCTGGATGTCCCACTTAATACCGGGCACGAGAACATGTATCTGCTCTGACTTCACCAAGGGCAGTGTAAACTTCCAATACTCTGTTGGTTCTCTGTTCTCCCACTGCTGAGACTAACTACAAGGGCCTAACTTTAAGAGTGCAGATACATTTTAAGGCCAGTTGTAGTAAACAAGAACAGAAGCAAATCTAGGCCATCAGCAAAAAGCATGAAGATATCACTTGATCCACCTGCTTGTCAAAGTTTACCGGTTCAAAATAAGACACATGAAAGGGAGCTCAAAGATCTCCTATCTCCTGGCAGGCTGTAAATGGTTATTCCCTACAAGCTACTTTCTTAGGTGGCATCTGGCCTCCATGTCTTCAGAGGATGAGTCCATCCCTTCCCCTAGCTGTTTTTTCAGCCCAGAGCTCACTGCCACTATATACAATAAGAGAAGATGTGTCCTTTGTCCTGCCTTTGATTTGGACTTTATTCTTCCAGTTTTGCTCCCAGAGATGTTGTCACTTGTTGATGACTTCTTTTAGCATTCAGTCCAAGCAGCATGACAACCCCCCAGCTCACTGGCAGACTGTTAGGGCTGCATCTCTGATGTTTCCTTTCTTGTGCTTGAAAACATCAATTTGTTTTATCAAGTCTCCACTGTAGAGAGGGTTTGATTTATATCAATCTCCATGGCATGTGACAGGGACCAGGTGGTAATTGAGCAAAAGACCACCGTGACTTCCACTCGTCCAGCAAATGACAGCCATTACTCCGAGTGCCCCACCGAGACATACCAGCTGCTGCCACCTCCAGCCCAGCTTGGTGGCACCCCCACAGGCAACGACACAGAATAGCGGGTCATTCATAAACGCCTCTTCCAGTATCCGGTGGCTCTGATGCCTCAACAATTGAACATCTGCTATGGAAAATGGAAACAAGAAGTTCAACTCTTTCTTGCTTATTCATTCTACACTAGTGATTTTTCAACCTCTTTCAGTTTGCAGGGGTCTAAGAGTATCCGAGTGGAAGCATTTGAAAGCCCCCGTAGTGATTCAAGCCAACTGTTAGCAAGCTTTCTTTTCCCAGTTTCTTTTTCAGGGGTGTTGCAGAATTACCCAGGGACCCGGGACAAGCCATGGGTAGAATATCACTGTCCTGATCAACACCTTCTAATAACAACATAACAAGTAACATCAAAGTAAAAATACCTACCCATTAAAAGCACATCAACCCCAATACATGTATTATTGGCATAGTAACTATACAATTCATTGTGTCTGAGTTTGTTTGACATCCACGTTTTAACTTTGACAGATATATTCCCTACAGAGCAGCTACCAGAATTGCTTATATTTATGAAAGCTACCTCATCTTACTTCCTTGATTTCTTACAACACTCCTGTGCCATAGCAACTCACCAAAACTATGCAAACATTAAGCAATTTTCATTGCCTTGCAAGATTTATATCTTTGTTTACTAGGTCCTCCTGCATCATTCTATTATTCTTTATTTAGGTTTAGCTTGTGATCACTAAATTCTCTGCTCTGTTTCTAGAGCACTTGAAACAATGGAGTCCTATCTGTATCTGGATTTCCTCCACACTACAAATATTCAAATATTAAAATAACATTATCTCTAAGAAGTAGTTGCATGATACCATGGCTCCTGGGCCAAGTCAGGACAAGGAAGCTCTTAGAAATAAGATGGTTCCCAGATAAATAAACTAGCACTGCAGTTTGGCTTCCTTGCTTCTTTGCTTTACAGGTTTTCAGAGCTATATTCAGCCAGACTGCTACAGACTGACCCTTCTGTCCATCAAGATATTTGCACAGCTGTACCACTCCACATATAGAAGTGATGCCTGTTGCTCACAGCCAGGTTCCAAAGTGCAACTCTCTTGGTGATCCTGGAAACAGTACCAGCTCCTCTTCACAGTCCATTTTCAAAATCACTTTAACAGTGAACATAGGGATGCTGAAGAGCTGGCTGGGACAGCAGGTTCAAATCTTGCTTATGGTCAAAACCACAGCAATACCAGCCAGACAAGTAGGTAAACATGCTCTGAAAGATGACTAGAGGGACCCTTAACATTAACAGCGACTGATGAAGTGGTTAAAGCTGAGCATATGTTCTGTTGCCATACCAACAACCGTGTTACATTCATCATACTACATGATGTAAGCGCTTCTAGTGGCCAAATAGCATAATGCCATTTAATGTTTCACAGCGCTTCACAGTTCACAATTCAGTCTGTTACTCCCAGCACACAGAATTAAGTTCACTTTTACCAAATCATTTTGCCAAGGAAAGTCTTCTGGTCCTGTTGCTCTAGTCAACAAAATTATCCATGTGTGCACGTGTCTGTGTATGGGTGCACACATGTAGGTATATGAGAGCATCCATGAGATATATACAGCTATGACTAATAACACGGCAATAACTAATAAACACGGTCTAGCAAATGTGAGCTATGGAAAAAGATTCAAAGAATTGATGTCAAACTGCTTAGAGGACAGGGGAGAAGACCTGGCAATGATATTCAAATAAATTACCCGTTCTCACTGAGGGAGAGAAAGCCCCTTGCTCTGTCTTTAGAGTTAGCCCTGCTTTGAACAGGAGGCTGCACACCAGATATCTGCCTGGTTCCAGGATATGTAATCTCCTTGTGCCCGTTATGGACAGAGCAAAATCAGCAATGATAAATTCTTAAACTTCAGCAAAGGAGATTTAAATTAGATATCAGGAGAATTAGGAACTAAGTAGCTCAGGAAAGTGTGATGATTCTTGCAGACTCTTGCAGGGTTTTAAAAACAGCATAGAAAAACATCTCCCTGGAAAAGCCTCTGGGGTGAAGGAGTGGATTAGATGAATCTCTGGAGTCTCTGCTATATGTCTGATATCTGTGATTTGATACATTTTCTGACAAAAGCCAGGAAGTAGGATGCACTTGAAAGGACTGTATTGCTTCACAGCAGAGCAGACAACCCTGTGCTTTCCCTTCCAATCGATGAGGTTCTCAGAGCACCAAGTGCTGAAATAAACTCAAGTCATTTTAATTGGTGACTTTCTTTGTTTAAACAACAAAGAAGTAATATGGGTCACTTCTGCTGTGAAGCAGCTATCTGTCAGACACAGAAAAGACTTGTACAATGAGATAGGAAATGCTGACTTCGTGTTCTGTTCTATTATATTTGTGACCTGGACTTCTTCCTTTTCTTCCTCTTTATTTTTTTTTCTTGCTCTCTTTTGCTTTTTTCCTCCCAGTACCAAACCCTGAAAACATCCCAACTTGCCAAGCTTTCTTCCTACAGACAGTTGAAGCTGCTAATTGCAATCCCATCACTGAAATGCAGACCTGCCCTTCATCTCTGCTGTGTCATTCCTGTCTTTCCCCTGCAGTTAATGAAGTGTCTCACACCGAAGAAGGAGTAGTTTGTAAGCCCAGCTTTCACCAAGATACTTCAATGCTGTGCTCACAGCAAGGAATTTGAGCCAAAGCTCTCTGAAAATCAAAGGAATGAAGAAGTATCTACTCCTCTGTAACCTGGGCAGGCAGTGGGCAGCAAACGACTTCAGGTAACTGGGAATGACTGGGGGCTCAGGATGCTACGTGCAGCACCTCCCCCAAGCCAGGAACTGTTTATTTGCTTTGTCCCTGATGTAGCACAGCAAGTCCCATCTCTTTGCTAAAAGACACTCTCTGTCTTTTTCTTGAGAGGCAGAAGAAATGTGCTTCCTGGGGAAGAGAGAGAAGTACTTTGGCGTGGCAGTAGTGGTGCATGGGGAGTGGACCTGCCTTTCAGCTCTGTAACGGAAAGCTGCTGACAGAAGCTACACTTGCACCACTCAGCAAAATGAGCGAGTTTTCCAGCATGGCATGAAAGCTCACAGCTATGCTCCGGTTCCTGTGGTTTGGGGGGTGCAAAAGTTATTTGTTCCCTAGCGGTTTGGTTTGGCTTTGAGGTCTATCCCTCCAATAACAGGTTATACTGAAATAACAACCTTAGAATAGCTACCTAAATCAAGCTGACTTGAGACCCTCTAAAATACCCCAGAAAAGTGGGCCATGTAAAAGGGAAAATTGCTCATAGCCTGACTTCAGCATCCAGTGGCGATGGAGGATGTGGCCATGGATGTCTCACAGCGGCATTACTTTCAGACACAAGAAAACTGAATTGCCTGTGGACCCTCTAGCCTAGTCTGTGTCACGTTAAATGTCACCTAGGCAGATAAGGTGACCAATAATCCCTATGAATGAATAAGTTTCTGGTATGCCATTACAACTGCCTACGTTCACACTCAGTACTGGTTCACAGGCTCCTCGCCTGTCTCTGCTGACCCATGCCTGTCTGTCCCTGTCTCTTCTACACAAGTTCAAAGTTTGTACAATATTTGGGCTCAGGGCTCCTATCAACCTGAATATTTATTTCAATACATACCTGATGAAATCAAAAGAAACAAACCAAATACTGCTCCCCCAGAGGAGAGGTACTCTGGAGATCAATACATGGCAATATTTATGTTAGCACCCGATCTCTTCAGACATGGAAAGCTGGCTCTCAGTTCTACCACAGCTGTCTGCTTGCTATAGAAAAAAGGCTGAAAAGGCCAAACCTCAAACAGCATTGCCAGATCCAGACTTGCAAACAGAGCAAGCTAAACCAACACACACATGGGATTTTAAGGAAAAAGAAATATATAAAGATTGAGGAATATTTTATTGCCTTTTACTTCCTATTGGAAAGGCTCCGTTTTTAAGTCTTATCTCCAGCTATGAAAGCCAAAAGCTATCCACAGTTATCCCAAGGTTCACAGTTTAGCTATTCCTTAAGCATTTGTGAAAGGAGACTAAGCAAAAGAAGATCCATGTGTGCTGTACAGTAACCCACAGATGCAGAATTTCAGAGGGTCTCTTCATCTCCATGGGAAATGTTTAGGAGTCAACAAACTGCAGCTGTTTGGAAAAGCTTTTGATTTATAAAGCTGTGAGCACCTAATCCATCTTTGTATTCTGACATCCATCTGTGTACATGCTTCTGGCAAACTCTTCTTGGGTTAAAAGTCCCCAAATCTTACTGGTTGAATGTAACAAAACCAAATTGTACTGAAAGTGTTCCCAGTCATGGCAAGAGAGAGGCCATGTGCCCTCACCAAGTGCTAACGCCTTTCTCAGATGCAGCCAGCTGGGCAGGGAAATTACAAAGCTTTGCCATGCTTCTTGTCACCAGGTGCTAAATCCAGTCCAATAAGTGCTCCCAGCCAACAAAAGCTTTAATTTTCACTCCCTTATTTCTGTTAATGAGAATGAAATGCATATATCACCTGCCTAAGTCGGACCTCCAGCCCTAGATGTGGGCAACAATTTCTCCACAAACAGCTCTGCCAACACTTTTCAGCCAGGGCTGCCCTGGTGCTTATCTGCTCTCTCAGGTTCAGGGCTGTTCCTGCTGCCCAACTGTATGGTCTCAGCTAGTGTCCCCTGGGCTGAGACCACCTTCTCCCTCTGCTGTATTGTACAGCTCTATTCTTCAGAATTGAATGAATATTAACACATCTCACTGCTGCTAAAAATCTTAATAAGAACATACACTTACACACATACAGAGAAATCAAGAAATTAATCAAATTAATGGATAGCTCCTGCAGCATTGTAAATCTGAGCATATGAATTTTAACATCTTCAGGGGTTTTAATGCCATTTTTCCCTTCTGGTATCTGAACATTATAAAACTCCAGGCAAGTCAGTGAACCAGGGAATGAAACTGATTTCAAATAAAAGCAAAATGACTCAGGGGTTTAATTGTCCAAGCTGGGCAGAGTGGAAAAAAAAAAAAGTAAATAAGCACTTTGTTATACATGATGAAAACCAAATTGGAGCAGAGTCCAATTCTGCAAACTTTCTTCAGGCAAAATTCTCATCAGTTTCACTGGCAGGGGCACATATGAGTTCCCAGAGTGGGACCAAGTGGCTGGAAATCATCAAGAGTTTCCAGAGCCACAGGGCATTTCTGAACATCAAACTTGAAAGAGCCAGAAGGTGGGTTATTTTCAGAGCATTTCGCCCATGAAAATCTGGTCCTCTTAAGGTATGTCCACCAGAGCAACAAAAAGTCTGATGCTGAAGTTGCGCTACCTCAAACTCCACTTGGGGTGGTGGCTGATATCAAAAATACTGAAGTTACCACCCTACAGTAAGTTGAATTCTTTTGATAAAATACGTCTTCTATGAAAGAGAAGAGTTTGGGGTTTTTCTTTTAATTACAGGTGATACTTTTCACAAGAAAACTTTGTTTCAACTAGATGATCTTGGGTTTTTTTAGTCAAGAAGAGTCAAATAAGAGAATTTTAGCTTTGCACTGACATTTCAAAAATGCCAAGAACATCAGCATTTGTTTAGATCAAAGATGTCACTATTCATCAATCTGATATTTCAGAACTGGGATTTTCCACAGCAAAAACATTCAACAAGAACTTGATTTTCCTCACTGTTGAAAACCACCTTTTCAAAACATTTTCCCAATCCCTAGTTGAAATGACTGCAGCCACCACTGGCTGTATGTCTCAGGAGTCCCCAAGAACAGCCTGGGTGGGGGACAATCTGCCACAGTCCCACTCCTGGGCACTTGCACAGTGTAGCTACAGTAGCATCCAGCTCCACCATGACTGGGAGCAAGATAGCACCCTCTCAAGTGCTCAGCTCTCTCATCTGAGCTGAAAAGCTCCAGATCTGCTGAGAACAACAGGAGGCTTACTTTGAGCAGGGAGAGGAAGAGATGTGCAACATCATCTGCATTTTGGGATTGTTAATCAACAGAACAGACAGCACAGCCCTCACAATGATGCCAAACAGGTGAGTCCCTATAGTAAATATAGGTGGTACCACAATGAAAAGACCTAGAATGATTAGGAAATGTTACCAAGTACTCAGCATTACCAGCCTTGTCTGCTGTCTGATGCCATCAGGCTGCCACCTCTCTCCTCCATCCAGGTGGGTGCTACTGTCTGCTACCCATTCACATGAAGGGAGAAGCCCAGGAAAAGGGTTCTTCCTGTCTGCCTGTTCATCTCCATCCCCAAGATGTGGGTAGGACAGCAGAACAGAGCCATGGCACAGCAGTCCATAGACCTCTGTGGTCAAGGAGAGGGTGTCCAGCATAAAGTTACCTAATACCACTGGGAAACTGAAGGAAGAGTAAGAAAGCACTTTCCAGTGTTAAACTGGGCAGGCAGAGGAGCTGGAAATTCATCTGTTTTTCCCACCAAGACAACAGTTTATTCAGAGGGTAAGCCCTTAAAAACTCCTTTGCCTGTCCCATCTTTCCCTTCTCCAGGTGGTGGCCCTAAGGATGAGGCACATGATTTCCCCAAGGCTCGTTGACGTCGCAAGACTGAAAGCTCCTCCAGAATTGGCAGTGCCGCTAAACTCTAATCAGGTGCTTGTGTGCAACAGACCCAGAAGCAATTGCAATCAAGCCAATTGCTGCATCTGATTACACATGAAAACCCTCGTGCCACTAAGTGTTTTGCAGTCCTTAATAAAATGTGCCTGTCTTGCCTAAAATTGCATCAGGCAGGGGTGGTTTGGGTTGGTTGTTTTTTTTCTTTTTAATATTAAGAAATACCTGAAAGAAGAGAGGGAGGGAGAATAGGATGAAATTGGAAAAAGTAACCAGTGAAAACAAGGTAAATAAATGCCTAAAATACACTCATTGCCTCATATAGCTTCATCATAGCAAAACAGGATCTTCATGATGAACTTCATAAAAATCCCAGCAATTCCAGGAAAGAATATGGCCAGATGTCCACAGCTCCTTCGCTGGCCTCATGAGAGACAGTTGCATAGGCTGATTAAAGGCAGAGATCACATTCCTCAGGGAACAGTAGATTTTGGGTTTAACATGCAACAGGTGGTGTGTCTGATTGTGTCTGGCATTGCACACACAGCAACCACAGTGCACATACACAGAAATACACACAAGCAGCCCAGTACAAAGATACTGCACAAGCCAAAACATACAAAACCTGCAGTACTCGTGTCTCTTCTAGCTCTAGAGTCTAGCAATCTGCACAAAGACAGGATGAAAAATGCTAACAATTTTCCTTGTTGGCCTGTCAGTGAAAAGTTGTGGATTTTGCAATAGTCACATCAAAACAGCCCATACTAGGGCCACTAAAGCTACTCTCCATATAAATTGGGCCAGCTGGAGAAAAGAAACTGCCTGCCTGTGATAATACTGGAGAAAGTTTCGCTGTGCTGTGCTTAGTCTAAGTGGAAACCCACCATTTCACAGACCCCCACAAGCCACATATCTCCTCCTCCAGTCAGCACCACTATGTCCCATCTCCCATGTGTGCAATGTAGGGTAGATTTAGACTGGACATTAGGAAAAAATTCTTCACAGAAAGAGTGGTCAGACACTGGAATAGGCTACCCAGGGAGGTGGTTGAGTCACCATCCCTGAATGTGTTTAAGAGTCAATTAGATGTGGTGTTGGGGGATATGGTGTAGGGGAGAATTTTGTATAGTGGCGTTGATGGTTGGACTCGATGATCCCAAGGGTCTTTTCCAACCTGAATGATTCTATGATTCTAAGAACCTAGAACAGTACGCTGAGCCAAAGGAACGTACCCACCAGCCACACAGAGCCTCAGCAAGAAAAGGAATCATTTCCAGAAAGTCCCAGAGTTAGGGAAGCCCCAAAAAGGCTGCCTCAGAATATGGGAGAAGCAAAGAGAGGTGGAAAAGAGAGATTAATGAGCAAAATACCAACCACATGTCCTTTTTTTCATAACAGAAATGTTGCAGCATAGGATAAAGTCTAGTCAGGGCAGAAGAATTTATATTGCAGTAATAATCAGTGAAAGCCTGGGCTGCCACATGTCCTGGAGCAAAAGGCCACTCACCTCTGCTTGCAGGTGTAAAATGCAGAACTCCATAATGGAGGGATTCTCCCAGGTTTGACAAAGGCAAAAAGAGAGCAAGCGATTGCAATGGTAGAAGGAAGCAATCAGCTCAACAGCTATTTCTGTGCACACCCAACCTCTGCCAATTACAGCCAAGGATTTTACTCCATTTCTTGCATTTCAGCAAGAGGGCAATTGGAGATGATGAATTAATAACTTCTAAAAGTCAAACCTGTTCCTTGCAACTGTTGGTCAGGGATTGGCAGCAGAGCTGCAGAAATCCATATCTTGGAGGGGAAGCTGGGACTTGCAGACACCAGAGCACATCTTCTTTCAACAGTGTAAGTCCTTTGACAAGAGGCTGACCTCAGCAGGCATATTCTGGGGCAGGAAATTGTACCCTAGTACAATTAAAGAAATTAAAGTTGTAAAATATTTCATGATACAATAAAGAATAGGGAATCAATAAAATCATTACATTAACTTAAGGGCAAGACAACTAATAGCCAGAAGAACTACTTTTCTCATGAAACGGCTCGGCTTCAAGGAACATGGGGAAATTTGGAAATCTCTTCTGTGCAGTTCCACAGGTCCATCTTAATCTTTTTATCCCCTTGGTTTCCTTGTGAAGACCCCTGGTCACTCTTTCAAAGTCCACCAAGATAATGTTTTTGGAACTGCTGGTGAAGTCCATTTACAACCCCAAAGCAAAGGCACTGGAAGGGTTAATCCATCCTGAGTGCTGGAAAAGGCACCATTTAAATCATTCAGCAGATGGATGAGGCTGTGCATGCCTGTTCAGAGACTCACATCAGGAATTAAGCCTGCAGTGCTCATTAATAATAATGGGAACTAAATGCTGTATTGCATGTGTCACAATGGGAGCGGACTCCTTCTGCTACAGCATGGGGCTGTCCTAAACAGATGATTTAATTAGTATATTACAAGTATTGATTCTGGGAATAAATATGAATTCATAAAATACTGCGAATTAGCTTCTTAACCCAGCAGTATGTCCTCCCCACAAACTAGAAGCACTTGCTAATTTAATATATGCCACATCCCGATACTGACAGGAAATCTGAAAATCACTGTTAATCGCAGGAGGAAAAATAATGGTTGCCTCTCTCTAATCTCTGTTTAAAGTTAAAAATTATCACTAGTTTTCCATATTCTCATTTTAATGGGTAGAATTCTCTTTTCAAATATATTGTTTTCTTAGCGAGCAGAATGTAGGTATGAAGATTGGGAATGGGTTTACTGAGAGGGGCCTGCGCAGCAGGTCTCTGCTAGTCCAAAGATAAACACAATACTCAGTTTTCTCTGGGCTCAAGGCTTTTCCCTGGATAGAAATGCCTCTGAGCCTGCACAGGCACCTCTCTCAAATACCAGGACCAGCTCATGCCTTGTTTACGTGTTAAGAACAGTCTTGTACCTCCTCCAGTTCATGCTTGCAACTCCCCTTCTTTCTGTGCTTCTCATTTTGCACTTTGTTTAAATTCTACTGCCCAATCATCCCTGAAAGAATTAAAATATGAATGCAGCAATAAAGAGAACAGCAGGATTTTAATCTTCTTTCTTCAATCTAGCAATGTACCTGGGTGCTCAGAGGGACTCCCAGTTAGTCCATCAAACGAGCACTGCCAGTGAGTCCTTCTCTGCTATCCATCAGTAAGCCAGACCTTTCCCATACAATCCCACATCTCTTGATTCTGATTAGTTCCTTCTAATGACCCATTGCACCACCAGATCTTGCATCCACCTTACCATCCATCAACCAGTAGTTCCAAACTTGGAAGGAGAGAACGTTTTTTCCTACAGCAGTGAAGTGACCCAATGCAGTAAATAGAAGAGGCTTTGCAAGGATTCTGTCCAATGAATTTGATCTTCACTTAACAGTAATTCATAAATATGTATGTGTGTATACATGTAAAAATAAAACTTTTATCTGGAGTATCTTCCTTTTTGCAAAGAAGAGATTCCAAAGCTAGTACATATGGTCATTAGCCAATACTTTCCATCTGCTCTTTGCAGGAAGTATGCAGGCTTGTTGATAGTATTAGATGTAGTAGTCAAGGGAAAAATCTCTGATCGTTGTGCATTAGCTCAGCTTTTCTCCGCTCTGGCAAGTTTGACTTATCATTAAACATCCCAGAAATGCCAGCTCTAAAAATCATTCATACTTTGATGTTATTTTCCACCTCTGAGAAATTGCTGCTCTCTTTCTGGGATTTGATTTTTATCAGAAACTTTTTTAAAGGCCAGAATACCAGAAATGCACCAACAAAATCAAACAACCCCACCTCTAATTCAAGAACAGAGTCAAAACTCTCCCACATTTTGGCCTTTTTTTTTTTTTGGTGCATATTTTCCAATCCATCTAATTGTCCCCCTTCTTTACTATACAAATATATGAAAGGAAGATAGATTTTCTAGTCAAAGTTATTAGCTATTATGCTATATGAGAACCTAAAAAGAGCCACTCTAGGTTTAAACAAGGGTCTAGCCCAATATCTTTCCACAACACATAAACAATGCTGATGGGAGGTCATGAGGATAGACAATACTTCACCCCAAGCACTCCTTCCAAACATGAAGCTGTTAGTATTTGCTTCCTGTTCAGTAATGCTCACTTGCAGATAATTAATTAACATATATTCCATGCAGCTCAAAATCAGTGTTAATTTATGATATGTAGCTGGTGCTAATCTATACGGGTGCTGAAAGAGCCAAGTGCTCTCTTCCTTTATCCCAATTATCGAAATGCCAATCTACGTGCACCTATACAGAAATGTTCAGCAGAAGATATTTCTCAACATTTCCAATTTACCCTGAAAAGAGTGTTCACTGCAAATGTTCTCAGCCTTGTATACCAATTAGTTGTTCTTGTCCAGTCATGTCTCCAGAGTGATCTGCTTGCTATCAACTGTATGGATCTGTAGGCTAGAATCACTCTCATTAATAAATACCAAAGCATAGTCAGTTATCAGGAGCATCAAATTGCTGGAGAAGAAAGCTCACAAGGGGAGAAAAAAAAATCTTGTTATTACCTTTAGATGCCCTTTTGATCTTATTAGAATGGAAACTGTAGGACCAGAAAGTGAAGGGAGATAAGGGATAGAGGGCGCAGGTTTGATTTTTTTTTTATTTTTTTTTTAAACCGGGAAATATATATACATTGCCAAGTTCCTGTTCCCACTTCAGGAATCCTGTGTGGCCTTTAAGCCCTGCTAACAGAGTGCAGTGTTAATGCAGCAGCACCAATCCCAGGAGGGGCTGATAGCACAGGAACATCCTCCTTTGTTAAGGACCAGAAACACCACCAGGTGTGGGTGCCAGAGCTGCAGCCAGTTTGCCTCCTTATAGCCAGTTCATTACAGGACTGCTTCTGCCCCTCCTGCCTAACCACCAACTTATTTCATTGCATTCAGTTGGACTCCAATCAGAGCCACCGGCTCACTGAGAAGCAGCAAAGGATGCAGAATTTGGCCTTGGATGTGTTTGTTATTCCTACCTGCAGTCTTGAACAAGCCTTTCTCTTTTCCTATTGATCCAGGTGTTCTAATGCAAGGACTCCAGGGTCTATAGACCTAAATAAAGAACTGAACTATATAAAAATCATAACATGGAAGTTCTGCAGAGACAAATCTTGGATCATTGCTAAGGACACTTAATGATCCTTGAATGCATGAAGAGGAGAGAGGGCCTCGCTTCTCCCATGAGTCATTTTTTGTTACGTAGAATCAGACCCAAAGAAAAAGATGGCAATTTTCTTTCAGGGAAATTTCTGCAGGTTTGATTCAGCAAAGAAAACATTGAGATTAAAGGTAATTTAAATGAGTTGTTTCATTGACTGTGTCTTTATCTGGATTTTCTGGTGTCTAATAGAGTGTGACCTCTGAAGCTTTCTCCCAAGCTTGGGCCATAATAACAGTGCACTCTTATGTAGACTCTCTACTGTCTAGAAAACACAGTGATCATGCACTGACAGTACAGATAAATTCTCCTTAACCTGTTTCTGGCCACTTCTTTTTACAAAATGTGTAGAACTTGCTATATTTGTGATTACTACCCCTCTGCCAAATTTGGTGGTAATTCAATCCACTTAAAAAAGTTAATGCAGGCAGAAGATGGACACACTGTCAGCATGGCCACATTAGCCAAGGAGACCAGGACAGAGGATTAGCAGACCCAGGATCTTTCATCCAACACTGAAAACAACAGGTATTTTAGGAAACATAGTAGAACAAGGCAAGAATTCAGTGATGCTCCTCCAAGTACTTTTCTAGCCTCCAGTAAAACCTGCTTAAGGATACTTATCAGAGGACATTTTTCCTAGGAATTTATCAACTTATCTTTTACATCTGTGTAAACTTCTAGCATCTACAGCATCTGCAGCAAGGAACTCCACAGCCTAAGGGTGTGTTTTGTGAAGATGACTTCCCTTTGTTTGCCCTAAGACTGCATCATGAGAGTTTCATGTTCCCATATTGAAAAAGGCATAGGATTTGTATTTCATAAGATTTAAAAAACAAAATAAAATCATCCCAGTCAGTACAAGAAAGTATTCCAAGATACTCCAGAGACCAACATCAGTCTCTCATTAGGCATGTTAAATGTTCAAATATGCACAAATGTGAAGGTTACTAGTACTTGCTTTACCCATCCTCATGTCAAGAGCTCTGAAACATTTCTGAAGCTCAGGAGAGGAAACGTAAGGAACTATAAATTCTTAGTCTGAACTCCTTTCCTTTCTACAAGCTATCCATCATATTTTCAAACATCAGATATAGATCCTGGCTTTGAATACTTTTTTAAGTTCTTTTCCTACATAAATATCTGGGCCATCTTTACTATGTATGACATATTAAATAATATCCAGCGATTACTGGAATCAATGAAAACCATCCAGTTCAGCTTGAAATAATCAGTCTATAAAAGATGATCTTTATTAATCTGCTTTGAAAATCTAAAAAAATCAAGACCTTTTTTTCTTTTGAGGCTTCTCAACATCTTGAAGAACTACTCAATGAGACCCTCAGAGTAGATTACTTATTAATATGCTCTGAAAATCTAAAATAGAGAAAAAAAAATAGGATTATCAATGTCTTCAAGATTGATGAAAGTGATTTTCACTGATTCTCTGTGGAGAAAAACTTAGGGCTGCTAATACCAAATATAGGTCAATAAATCATTCTAATAAGAGTGACCTAATTAACACTCAAGCCCTGATTTGAATGCATGAAGCTCATTATCTTGACACAAGGCTCACTCTCACATAAAAGAAAAAAAATATTAAAACTTATGGAAAATTTTGTGGAAGCAAAGTTTCTGGACAAGATGGAAAGCAGCTGACTTCCGTGCAAATGTTGCTGCTGGTTTCCCAGTCTTAGATTCTTCCTGAACAAGGTTAGATAGTAGGAAACACTTTCAATAGTCTGGTGCAGCAGAGAGGGTGAAAAGTCATCACTAAACCCAGAAATCGTTGCTATACTCCCACACCAGAGGCATACTAATATTATCGAGGAGAAACTAGAACTTTCATGGGATTGGCACTCATCAGTGATGACTACCTTTGTAAAAGCACCCACTGCCTGGTTGACAGGATCCCCAGAGTGCAAAGGACATCAAAGCACATAGAGGTTGTTGCAGTACCCAGATAGCATCCCTGCAATCACCTATGGCCATGAAATACAGAAGCACAAGCCTGAGAGGCAGTCTGACACAGCTCAGGGAGTTTGTCTGGAGGAAACAAATCCATTGCTTTGCCACCTCAGAGAGCCTTTAGCTGAGGGCCAAAGTCAGTTGCATGATCCCCAAGGTACCTAAGTACAAAAATTGTTCCCTAAATTATTGTAATCACCCAAGGCTAAATCTACATAGTTTCCTTTTAGAATCTCTTCCTTCCCAACTCCAATCAGCTGAAATAAGAATTTTCTCTCTTCTTTTGTACTAGAAGTTGAACAACGAACAGAGCAATATACTATGGCAGATGAACAGACTTGCATTTTTTTTCTGAGTATCACACAGAAATTGAGAAAGATTTAGCACAAAAAGTGACCAAAGCCTGCTCTTTAACAGACAGGGTGGATTCTCTCTGTGACACAAATGCAGACTATTGCATCCCCAGGTAAGCATCAGACAAGAAGGTAGACCAACCACGTCAGCTTCTGAAAGAAATAAATACAAGGTAGTTTAGACACAGTTAATCTGGAAACTAGCAAATTATTTCTAGTAGATTGAGGAAAGGATGTCTAGAACAAGAGATGTAGAGACAAGTGGGTTTGAAGCTGAAGCTTGATTATATGACTGGGATTACAGAGCGTAAAGGCACAAGAGCCTACAGTGAAGCAGAGCTCTTCTGTGCCCTGTAGCCCTTTCTTTACAAAATACAGCTGCGAGGCTACACACAAATATAAACCCATGCACATGGTTCTTTCACAGTCTTTGGGGAAGGTGTATGAAACTGGGAAACTGAATCCATTTATCTTATTAAATTAAAAAACCCAAAGTGGAATCCCGTTCCATACAGCTCACTTGACTTAATTAACTAACACCTGAATCAGTGCTTGATTGCAGAGACAGCCATTTTAAACCAGGAGCCATAACCAGCAATTGTTCTTTTTCAATTAGAGTAATTGAGGAGGGTGCCATTTGATTAGCCCATGGCTTTATTGATTAATTTATCATTTCTTTGTTTGCATTTGATTTTGATTGATTTTCTGTGCTCTTTGCAAATGAGCGGGTTGTCATGAATACAAAAGCACTTCACACACAATCACTACCACAGCATTTGTCTGTTGTTTTCCTGATGCCTTCTTCACTGGAACTGCATCCTTTTGCTGTCCACCAGCTTTCACTCACAGCAGCTGCGGGCTGAACTAATGAGTGCACCTGGGCTGCAACTGGCAAAGCACGCAACAACATAGGACAGAACAGTGTGGAGTCACAGTGCTGCTTTGGTGTGAAATTAAGGTCTGTTTAGACACAAGTTTCAGTGCCACATGGCACCAGATTTCTGCAGACCTATGACATTTCTAGAAATCTCTGCTGATAAACAATAGCAAATATTTTCGGGAGAAAACAGGGACATGGTGGTATTGCAGGGCAATACCATACCCATGTGGTGGGTATCACCTTGTCCTGTTTGGTTTTGCAATGAGCAGAAGCACATGCGTTGCTAAAGAAACCTTATTCCAGTTTACATAGCTAGCTAGTATGTATAACAAGCTCCTCAGGAAGGCTGCAAAGCAGTATTATAGGGCTCACTTCTCACCGCTGGATTAGCAAGGTGTATTAGTGGAACTATGATATGGTCTTAGACAGAGGATTGGAAAAGAAGTCCACTCAGAGCTCAAGCTCTGAGGAGTCTTGCACAGCATTTCTTGATCAACTTTCTTAAGCCTTTCCATTACTCAGGATATGATTGGTTCCTGGCATCATGGCAAGATGAACTGCAATTTAGGACTTAGCCCTGATTTTGATAAGGGCTGACCCAAACATCCCCTTTAAGCCTTTCGCCTAAGGCACAAAGCACATGAAGTGAGCATGCTGTCCTCCCAAGAGTAGTGGCAAGCAGATGTACTCTATCTACTGAGCAGCGAGCCTGCCCTCATGAGTGAGTTACCTGAGATTGTGTAACAGCCCTTCCATGCATTACTATCTCCCCTCCAGGTCAACATCCCTGATCATGGAGGTCCATTTATAAGCTTCTTGCAATGACACAGCTAAACGTGTTAGTAACCAACCAGCAGGATGACTCACAATTGTAATGAGTTCGGTATTCTCAGTTCTTTACGAAGATCAGCTCTTCAGTGACAACTTGAGCTGTGGTAGGTCAGTACTGGTATCACCTGGGTATCATCATATGCACCTTGCTCATGCAGTGCCACTTTCTTACAAAGCCAATGGAAGAAAATACAGATAGCTGACATCAGATAGCTTCCAGAAAGCTGACATCAGAAAGCTCAGCATCAGCTGTGAAGGCTAGTAATTTGTAATACAAAAAAGAAATCAAGCAAAAAGGAAAGGAAGTGCTCCAGACTGTCAGTTCACCACAGAGTTTAGGTTTTTTTGCTTTCTAGCAAGACAGTGATGAATTGCAGCTTAGACTAATGAAGGGCAAGGGGGTTTTGGGACCTGAAAACAGCATCCCTGAAACCTTTTTGTGTTCACCGAATAGCATAACTCAAAATGTAAAGCAGGATAGAAATGATAGCAAAATATCCATGCTTTGTATCCTGCTTTGGGACTGAGTTGTTCACTTCTCCATTTTGCTTTTTCGATCCCCAGCAAACTGCTTAGTTTCTTTGTGCTGAAATTTCTCCCATAAAATAAAATATCTCATTGCTTGGCTTTAGCTAGGGCTTATGAGGAAAAAACATCCAATATACTCAATGTCTGGGCTCTGATGTGTGGATAGATGGGGAGAAAGTAAAACAGAGTAGTAACAATCAGATTACATGACATTAGGTAGAACTTAATTTACACTTATTACTTTGGTTACATTTAATTCTGCCAGCTCATTGCAGAAAGTCCCAGCCACAAACTGATCAGAGCCACTTTAATGGTATTTATTTTAAATAAACAAATAAATAAATACTCTGATAAAGCAAAAAGCTTGCAAGCAGCTTGTTAGTCTCTTTATATTCACATACATAGCTTATCAGGCTAGCAGTTCTTATTAAAAAAAAATCTCGTAGTAAACAAAATCCCAAAGAACCACTTCTCATATATGCCCTTTTAGAAGTTAGACTGACTAGTGTCTGTGTCGCGCTAGTTCATTATATATACATAAATATACACGAAGGCTCTTCAAGCAGTCATTAAAATAAATCTACTTTAACAACACTTCTGTAATTTTTAGTATCATTAAGGTCACAATATTTTAAAAAATATTTTCCCAACCCTTTTATAGCTACTTGGTCTATTAATATCTTTTCAAGATTTTGACTGTAAACACCTAGACTCCCAACCACACTACCAAGGTTTTATTATTTCCTGATATGCAAGTGGCCTCGACATCCTCTAAATACATTCCAGTTGAACAAATTAATAGAATACATGAACCTAAAGCCCTGAACATGGGAAAGTTTATTTACATTTGTTGAGCAAAGTAATTGGCTACAAGTATCTGATTCCTGTTTCTGTAATGCCAAAGTTCCTAACAAGATAGAAACTTTTGAAGTTGAGTTTCCTCTTATTTACTGTTACCAAAAGATATTAGCCCAAAATTATAGCCAGGAGTCAGATGGACACAAGCAGAAAGACTCAGGATCTTTAAATTCAGATACACAATACAGGTGCTATTAAAAGGAATTTTATCTTATATTTAAAAGTTCAGCAGTCAAGAGACCTAGGTTTGACTTGTGACTCTTCCTTATATGTCATTAGGAAGTCAGTTAATAATTATGTGCATCTATTCATCATCAGCAAAACCAGATACTATACTCTTATCTCCTGGGGGAAGTTGTCTGGAAGACAAATTCCTTAATGCTATGAAGTGTTCAGACACTGCATGGACCAATTGTCAAGCAGTTTATGTAAATACTAGTACTTTGGGCTCAGCTTCCTGAACCAGTGAGTTGTTTAATTTTCATTCTATCCACAACATGGCAAGAAATTAAATCCCAAGTGAGAATAGCTATTCTTTTGTTATCTCATGCTAAACTATTGGAAAAATTAGAGGAGCTGTGCTAACAGAAAATGAATCTGACTCTTAAGAAGAAATGAACTTCAACTATGAAGAACAATTAGGAAAGAAAAAAAAATTGGGAGGGGGAGGAAAACTGCAGAAATAAGCACTGTGCTTTCAACAGTGTGGCAGAAACACTGTCCTTTAGAGCAGCACAATTAGAAATGGAAGGCAGGGATTACAATTCTGTATATATGTGCCTTTGTGTATATACTTACATATATGTATTTATTCACATTCACACATGAGTATCTCTTCAGCTGGCAGTCATGAGTTCTTTATCTGTCCCTCAAACACAGTTCACTGGAACTGGCTATACCATAACATAGCCTCTTGCTAGTAATGGCTTTAAAATATGGAACAACAGCCAGCTTGAGGCAGTCCCCATTCATCTGTGATGGAAAGCAGAACAAAGAAAATATATTCAGACTAGCAAGAGAGAAGGCATAAATGTGGAGCAGATCAAGAGTGTGAACCTTTTTTCCATTTACCCCAATAGAAGTTCCATATTAAATTGAAAGGATTCCACTGAATTTTTTAACAGCACGCCATAACACTATTCTAACATCACTTCACTCAAACCTAATAGTAAGCAAGACAGAGGCATAGAGGCATAATCCAGGTCTTCAGGGGACTAGAATCTGAACCATTAAGTTAATGAAGTAACGATTAAAAGCCTTTTGAGTGTGATAAAAAGCAGAAAAGTTACAGAGAACCTGGGTATCCAGATACCATCTTTTAACATTTTTTGCTTGATAGGACACTGATGTACCCAGGATGATTCTTAGAAGATGAATAAGTAACCCCACTAGCTTTTTCAATAGTGTTCAGACCATACACCACTGAACAAAGCCAAAGTATTTTTCACTAAATTTAAAGTTGCTGGAGAAATAAAGTGGGATACTCCCTTTTTTACTCCATAAGCAACCTGTTCCAGTGGGAGGTGTCCTGCCCATGGCAGTGGGGTTGGAACTTCATGATTTTTAAGGTCCCTTCCAATTCTAACCATTTTATGATTCTATGAAAGAAACTATGTTGACAACAATTCTGCAATGTCCATCCATGCTTCCTGGCATTATAGAAACCTCACCAAAAAGTAATTAAAGAGCCAAATACCATGCTAATTTAAGACATTTTTTCAAAAGATCTCAGAGACCCTGTTGGACTAATTCTATGAACTTGGGAAAAAACAGCAGTCATCATTACTCCCAGAAACACAAAGGCACAGGTGGAACCTAAGCAGGCCTTTTTTGCCTGAGGATTAAAATAGCACGTCGCTTCCAATTTTAGATCTGATTCAAAACAGAAAATGTCAGAAGGTCAACAAACATAATTAGAGCCAAAGCACAGACAAGCAGATCTTCACTTCACCCCACATCACTAACAGCAGCCAGTTGGCAGGGAGAAGCTCGGAAGGTTAGCCATGTCCTCTCTGCTCACTTGTGAGAACAAATGGTACTATTTCAGTCTGCCATGGCTGTAGGTGAGAGAGTAACTCTCAGGCTGATGAACTGAGAGTAGAACTAAATGAAGCAGCTCAATTTTTCTGTGGGGTTCTCTAATCACAATTAACCACCTAGTAGGAAGAAGCATAATTTCAGATTTTTGCAGCCTTTCTGCTGGGTAACATGATCATGCTGTAGAGCTGTAATACCATATAATGGTGTATATCTTTATGAAGCCTCTGAGAGTTAAGTAGCATTAAAAGGGAAAACCCAGTCCAAGTTACACATAGAATGCCATCGAATCATTCAGGTTGGAAAAGACCCTTGGGATCATTGATTCTAACCATTAGCCCTACTCTACAAAGTTCTCTTTAGCCCCTGTCACAAAGAAGTCAGGAAGATATAACTTAGCTAATCAATACAGTCTGCAAGGACTCCCTGCAATGAAGCAATATGGGACATGTGAACTCAGGGTGTGGCAGAATCAAAAAGTAGTGCAGGAGAGAAATCCTAAAATTAAAGAGGAACAAGAAGAAGTCACTGTCTGAGAGGTGAAGTTATATAGGAAGGCATAAGGTTGACCAGGACATGGGGAAACCGAGGGAAGATTTCAAACAGGGAAGGGGAAGGGG
>VZTM01022051.1:0-19239 GCA_013400555.1 Jacana jacana | reverse complement strand
TTTCAAAGCAGCCAAGCAAGGGATGCTTTTCATTATTTTGCTGTCCCCTAAAAATAGGAAGTGTAGTGAACCCATGCAAAAAACATTAGCCAGAGTGGATACTAGAAGGTTTATGGAATAAATCAAGGGGAGACCAATATTCTTCTGGAATGGTAACCTTTAATGGCAACCCAAATTTAGGTTACAGATTCAATCCTTTATGTGACCAAGGACCTTTATGGTGAGGGCTATCTGTAAATCAAAGCTCAGTTCCTTGCAGAACAGCTGTGCCACATTCACCCGTTTTTATCCCAAACATTGGTGCTGAGCTGTGAGAGACTATGCAATATAAAGCTAGGGAATATAAGTAGAGTGAAACCATAGAAACAGAAGGGTTGAGATGGTAACAGCAGCCCAGGGATCTAGAAAAAAAAAACCAACAAAACAGACACTCAAAAATGCATAAAAATGTACATAATAAAAAAATCAGGGACATGAAAAATCTCAACTTGTCAGTATCAAGCATTAGGCCATTCCAAAAAGGTATGGAAGTCAACTATTCTGCAGATGACTGACGAGAGCCAAGTGTGCACTAGGCTAGGTTGGAAAGAATATTAATGCTTAGCTCAGTATCAAGTGGCAAGAGCAAGTCCTAGCTCTCAGATATAGCTATTAGCCGGCAAATATTTTCTGGGTGCTCATGAGAATGGGCATCTTGCTCTCAGAGTCTCTTTGTGCACAGCAAAATATGCCTGAAAAGGAGTGTGCTTCAGTAAGGAAGACCAGAAGACTACTTCAGAATGAGTTAAATCACTCTCCAGAGATTAACTTTCAGGCAGGTAATATGGGAGATCAGTATGTCTGATCTTTAGAGCAGCCTTAGTGCTGCTGTGAGTCAATCAATGCAAACAACCAAGCAATGTGGGATCTTTTGTTCTTTGATATCCACATTTTCTAGTCTGATAGAAGTAGTTAAAAAAATTCCCTTACAACAGTTCATATCTTTGAGAGATTTTTACTCTTGACTGCTCAGGGAAATACTGTTTTATTACTTTTTAGACCACATGTTGATTTATTTTTCAGGGTGTGTGGATAGATTTATAACTTTAGTTTATTTTTTGCAAACTCAAGAAATTCCTATTTTCCTGAGTAGCACCAAAAAGATGGGACACAGTGCTCTTGGGTTTCTTTTTAATTCTGTTAATACCTTTCTAATTAACTTGTCATCAGTCTGAAGGGCTTTGAACTTCCATTTACTTAAAGCAGCACAAAATCTGGATTTATTCAACCTCACATTAGGCTTCAGACTGAGATATTTGAATTAGGAGCATAACCACTCAAGACTTCTTCTGTACTTGTTGGAGGGAAATAGGCTCTTTACAGGATGATTCAGATCTTAGCTCATTTTTGTCTTGAGGTGTCATTCTGTTAGGTACAGAAATAGCTTGTGCTATTTTTGTGCCTAGATTAGGTTCATCAGGAAGGTGCCAATAGCTAAGTCGAATGAATCTAAAGCCCCTATGCTATGAGGTCAGGCTGAGAGAGTTGGGGTTGTTCAGCCTAGAAAGAGAAGGCTCTGGGGACACCTTATAGCAGACTTCCAAAACCTAACAGGGGTTTACAGGAGAGATGGGGAGGAACACTTGATCAGGGAGTGGAGCGACAGGACAAGGGATAAAAGTGTATACTGAAAGAGGGAAGGTTTAGATTAGATATCAGGAAGAAATTCTTTACTATGAGTGTGGTGAGGCATTGGAACAGGTTGCTCAGAGCAGTTGTGGATGCCCCATCCCTGCAGGTGTTCAAAACCAGGCTGGATGAGGCTATGAGCAACATGGTCTAGTGGGAGGTGTCCCATCCCATGGTAGGAGTGTTGGAACTTGATGATCTTTAAGGTTCCTTCCAACCTGAACCATTCTTTGCTTCTATTCTATGATTCTGGATTAAATTTTCTGTCAGAGTTTAGGTTAAAAGTAAAGTCCTTCTAATGATATTCATCATATCTGAAACTGTTAACTTACTGAAAAGGGAAAATAAACATTAGACTTTAGACTTTCAAGCTTACTCCCTAATTTCAAAAAGCAGATGGCCTGTTAACTCACCTAACTGCAATTGTGTTCAATACTAACTTGAGCACCTATGCTGCCCTGTCAAACCACAGATTGGTGCTTTGTTGCTTGAGATTACATGCTGATGTGCTATCAGTGTTCAGATGACATTGTGTATATTTTTGCTTGATTCTTCTGCTATGAATTATCAATTTATGCTGGGTCTTGCTTTTGATTCTCATCCCCTAAGGTCTGAACAGCTGACACTGTCATCTATCCAATTCCATGAGAGCAAGGAATGCAATCAGAACCCAAACTACTTGAAATAATGGTTTGTTCTGACTTATAAAAGACATGTTTTTTTTCCAGTTATTGCAACAATTCCTCATATTGCCAAAGTGTCAGAATGCAACATACCTTCGGATATCAGTGCTTTGTAAAACAAAGCAAAATAAAATTAAGCAATGGAAGGGAAGTCCTTTCAGTTATAGCTTCATTATGTGCCTAAAGATCTTTTGGTCTAGAAATGACACAACTTTTTTTCAGAATTAGGGCAGAAATTCTACTTTGTTCAGATCAAGGACACAGAGCTCACACTATGTAGTAACCACAAGAACTAGATGAATTATTGATGGCCAAAACCAGAATATTAATTCACAGAAGAGTAAGATATTCCTGTTTTTAACTTATTGTCATGCTGGTGATACAATAGCCTATATAACTTTGTATGAGCCTCATTAAATATCTGTATCCTACACCTTTTAAAACTCAAATTTTATTGCATTCTAGACTATATTTGAGCTTTAAATGCTTGCAGTGAAATCAGGATACATGAATTATTAAGAGCAGAGATTTTGCTAAAATGAAAATAACCCTCTCTGTGGCATCCAGAATTCCTTCTATTCACACATTTCCCAGCCTTACAAAAGCAATTGACACAGAGATTTCTAATAAGTTTTTATTTTTGCCTTACTGTCTGTTTTAGTTTTATTTTAATTGTAGATTTCTGTATGGACTATGAAAAGCATACAGAGATGATAAGCATTTCATAGATAATTTCTACAGATCATGGGATATCAAGGTCCTCTGTCTATAAGAGTCGATACTCATATTGGCTAGTTAGCTGGAAAATATCTTAGTTATCAGACTGTAAAAAATTCTCTTATTGTGTCTCTATCCTTCCTCCTAGATTGGCAATAGCAAATGAAAAAACAAATAAATTGTAGGGCAATGAAAAAACTAAAAGCCTGATTTTTGCAGCCTAGTAAAATAATAGTATTGCTAAGATGGTAAAGTTTTTGATTTTGTTTCAGTACTGTTTAATCAATATATCTAATTAACTTTAAATAAAAATTCTGTCTGTGTCACTGACCACTGTGCCAATCATTTTGTATCAGACTACTGGAGCCCAGGTCAATATGTCAGTGATCATAATCAAAGGCTTGTTGAAGTCGTTGGAAATTATGAACTGATTCAATCCTTTGTGAAACATGCCTGGAATATGTAGGAATGTTTCTCATGTTTAAAAAAAAAACACAACTGAAAACCTAACTGATTAAGAATTAATATTTCTTTATCTGACACTCATTGGTAGCTGATAGTAGCTGATAGTAGCAGGTGTGTCGCTGTTTTGATAAGATTGGCTATGCTCCTCAGAATATACTTTAAAACTCAGTTATACACTTCTCCTAAGGCTTTTTTTCTTGTTCTGGTTTTAGTTGTGAGGCTTAAGAGACTTCAGCCTTTAGTTTTAAACCTTTCCAAGGCTCAGAACACTATCAGCTGGTTTTGGTTTGTTTGCTTGTTTGTTCTCAGAAAAAAAAAAACAACATTATACCCAACTTCAATATTTGTTTTTGAAAGAAAGGGATGAAATTGTGTTAGCTATTCTTGAGCAGATCTATTATTCAGAAAAGGTTGCTGTACAGCTGAGTCAGAATACTGAGTCTTGTTCTACCTAGTGAAAATAAAGTAATGCATAAAGATTTCCCCAATGCACTACACAAGTATGCCTAACCTGGACGGACCGTGACACATCATCAGAAATCTTTCTAATGATTCCCTCCACAACCAGGTTGGAAACATAAACTTCCTTAATATTCCAGCTCGATTATTCTCATTTTCTATAATTTAACAACTTCTAATATTACACTTAATGGAAAAGTCATGCAATATTGAGCAGTAACTGCTGTTAATTTCCTGCTGTATAACATTTGCATTTTTTGTTGCTGGTGGAGAGTAATCAGCATGCTCTAATTTTCTTAGCTTATGAGAATATAGTCATCTAAACTGTCATTGATCTTACAATAGTATATTTTATCTCTTTCAATAATAGTATCATAGGATATACAAGGCTTAGGTTTTTTTCTTGAAAAATGGTTTGATCTAGCACAAACAGGTTGCCTAAATGGTTCCAATTGGAACAGAGTAATGTAAGCTTGTATAGTGCCTATCAAAAAATATAAAGCCCTGCTTCTGCAGTAGTACAATACCATGATTTTTAGTGAACAGAACTGCAGTTGTATTACCATTCTCAAAAAATAAAAAAATAAAAAAAAATCTCGTATTTCATTCAGCTTGTCTTTTAATCTGCAGGCTGTGAACAGTTAAGATACACATTCAGTTGGGAATATGCTTATAAGCAATGATGAGTGTTTCTTTCTTGCAAGGGTGCTTTTTAGGAGAATAGATATTTATCTGCAGGAAAAATGCTTTCCTTAATCTAAAAGTTCTCCCTAGTCAAAGGACTTAGTCAATTTTAGGTTCATCTACAACTGTCTTTTAAACACATGCAGCAGGTATGAAAATTGAAGTCAAATCAAATAATCTGTCGGAATACTTTATAGAAGAACACAGGTTTTGAGGTTTTGAAAAGCGAATGGATATCAAGTACAATGAGATACATTGGATTTTTTTTTTTTATGTTTGTTTGTTTGTTTTCTTCAGAATTATCCATGGTATTCTCTACTTTTAGAGTGCCTTTAAGAATCTGCAGATGTAGAGGGACAGGGAATGCTAGTGTAGGAGAGGAACAAGTTGTGTGCTTTTCCTTCTTTGTAACAATAAGTTGTTTTTTTTTTATTATAGAACCCTTTTTCCATGCAGTTTTAGGGTAGGTTTGCTCAAAGCTGACTAAAATACCATTCACTAATTATACTAAAGACTGTTAGTTGTGAAAGAAGTAAAGCAATCCCAACCAGGAATTTACTATGACTTTTCAATACTCATGGTATGTAATTACACAGATTTGAGAAAAGACCCACGGTGCTAACAACACACAATGTTAACGACACACAAGTAGCTGAAGTAATTTGCAGTAAAATCACAGAATACATGCATCAAATGTTCCAGTGGCAGAAGATGGATAGATGTCACACACATCGAGAAATAACAGATAGCACATAAATAACCTCAGGCCTTTTGTTTGCTNGGATGAGGAGCAAGTTGAGAGTTTGTAGATGAGAATTAAGGGGCAGGTTAGTGTGAATGATACTGTTGTGGGTGACTATTACAGGCCACAAGATCAGGACAAGGAAGTTGATGAGGCCTTCTACAGGGAGCTGATAGTAACCTCACAATTACAAGCCCTGATTATCATGGGGGATTTTAATGACCCTGATATTTGCTGGAAGACCTACTCAACCAGCCATCCACACTCCAGTGCATTGATGATAACTTCCTGATACAAATGGTGGATGAGCCAACTAGGAGAGAAGCTCAGCTGGATCTTATTCTCACTAAGAAGAAGGGTCTGGTTGAAGTGGTGAAGGTTAAGGGCAGCCTTGGTTGCAGCAACTATGAGGCGGTGGAGTTTAGGATCTCATGTGGACAAAACAGAATATCAAGCAGAATTGTAACCCTGGTCTTCAGTAGTGCCAACCTTGGCCTTTTCAAGCAATTGCTAGGGGAAATCCCATGGGACAGGGTACTTGAAGGTAAAGGGGCCCAAGATAGTGGGTTAGCATTCAAGGACTGCTTCTTCCAAGCTCAAAATCAGACCATCCCAACAGGTAGGATGTCAAGAAAGGGAACCAGGAGATCTGCATAGTTAAACAGGAAACTGCTGGGCAAACTCAAAGGGAAGAGGAGAGTCTACAGATCATGGAAGGAGGGGCTGGCAGCTTGGGAGGAATATAAGACTGTTGTCAGAGGATGTAGAGAAGCAACTAGGAAAACTAAGGCATCCTTAGAATTAAACCTTGCAAGAGGGGTCAAGGACATCAGAAAGGGATTCTTTGAAAACATTGCAGATAAAACTAACACTAGGGGCAATGTAGGCCAAATGATGAATGAGGTGGGTGCCTTGGTGTCAAAATATATAGAGGAGGCAGAGTTACTGAAAGCCTTCCTTGTCTCTGTCTATATTACAGGAAGCTGTCCTGAGGAGGCCCATACCCCTGATGACCCAGGGAAAGTCAGGATAAAGAATGAGTTTGCCTTGTTTGATGAGGACTTGGTTAAGGACCACTTAAACAATCTAGACATCTATACATCCATAAATCCATGGATCCTGATGGGATGCCCCTGCTAGTGCTGAGGAAACTGGTGGAGGATGCTGGTGGAAGTCACTGCTAGTCCACTCTCCATCATCTTTGGTAAGCTCAGCCCCACTTCCATTCCTGGAAAGGTGATGGAAAAACTTATCTTTGCACTGTCTGTAGTCATATCAAGGATAAGAGAGTCATTAGAGGCAGTCAACATGGCTTCACCAAGCAGAAGTCATGCTTAACCAACCTGATAGCCTTTTATGAAGACATAACCAGGTGGATAGATGATGGTAAAGGTACCTTGATTTCAGTAAAGCATTTGACACCCTCTCCCACAGTATCCTCGCAGCTAAACTGAGGAAATGTGGCCTGGATGATAGGATAGTGAGGTGGATTGTGAACTGGCTGAAGGATAGAAGCCAGAGAGTGGTGGTCAATGGGACAGAATCTACTTGGAGGCCTGTATCTAGTGGAGTCCCTCAGGGATCAGTATTGGGACCAGTACTGTTCAATATATTCATCAATGACGGATGAGGGAATAGAGTGTAGTATCAGCAAGTNAGTAGGTCGTGAGAGGTTCTCCTCCCCCTCTACTCTGCCATGGTGAGACTGCATCTGGAATATTGTGTCCAGTTCTGGGCCCTTCAGTTCAAGGACAGGGAACTGCTTGAGAGAGTACAGTGCAGAGTGATTCTGTGAAAACTTTATCACTGTAGGTAAGTAAGAAAGAGATTTTTTTGAAAAACTGAAAGTGTATTGATAAGTGAAGTTATGTCAATATATCCTAAATGAAATATGCCCAGGATTCTTGAATGGATTAAATAAATAAATTACTGTAAAAAAATATTTTAAAAAAATAACAGTATATATCCAGTACACTGCTATTAATATTACCATAGAGGCTTTTAAGTGACCTTCCAACACTGGTGACCAATGTGCAATTACTAGTGATGACTATAGGATGAAAATTTCACCTCTAAACTTTTCTAACTACTAAATGAGTTATAAATAGTAGTCCTATTAAATGAGCAACTCAATATTCAATTAATGATTAATGATGCATAGGGAAATAACTTCAAACGCTCTAAAATGGACTTGAGATGATTTGAAAATTTCACGAGACTTCTGAATATGAATTGTGACTAATGGCTAGTGATAATACTTTTATACTTTTCTATCCTGTACTCTATTATATTCAAAATGAAGTTAGGGAATGATCAGTTAAAACAGTTCACTGAGTAGCCCCAGAATACTCTGAAGATTAAAAAAACAGAAGTGGTTGAAGTGTTTTGATTTCTTACAGAGTTTTATTATCTTGCAATCATAAGTCTTTGCACATTTTTTATTACATTTTCTGAAAATTCATTCCATTCTTGAAACCTACTCTGATTACTTAAAAGCCCTTTTTTGATGAGTATTCAAATATGTATTCAAGGAATTTTTTTTAGATGGAAAATCACAAAGAAATCATAGTATTATAAGAAGGCTGAAATGTCATTTGTTCCCTTCCTACTCCATGACTGAAAGTAATAAATGTCACTCCTGAGAGAGTCTCTAATATTTTGCAGCGCAGTTAGTGATGGACATGTCACAACTTCCCTAAATCATTTCAGTGTTTCACTATAACCGGGATCACAACAAACCTATATATTATAGAGTTCTTTTTCCTAATTTCTGACCTTGTTCAAATCTGATACAAATTAAGGCCATTATTCTTCATCTGCCCTGTCACAAAGACAGTTTTTCCTTATATTATCTTTTGTGTATTTAAATGTTGTAATTGTGTCTTCTCCCAGTTTTCTTTGTCATAAACTAGTACCACTAGGTTAATCTTCTTTCTCTGTGTCTTTGTTCCTGGATTTCTCATTATTCTTGATACTCTTAGACTGTATCTGGCTGGTTTGCATCCTTTGTAATATTCATTGTCACATTCCCCTACAAGTGGATCCAGTTCAGACATCACTAATACTAACAAGAGTAGAAAAATGAATTCACTTTATATGGAAAATGTATTCTTGTTTATACATACAGGTACAGGACTGTCTTTTTTGCAACGTGATGATATTGCTTAAGTTTAGCTTAAGATTTTAAATAATAACCCTAAGACTCTTCTTGACAGAACTTTCTTTGTTTCCCATTTTTCCAGGCTATTCTGGAGGGAGTAAAGAGGTTTTTAAAAACTTTTTATAATTGTATTGAATCACATTTTTTTCAAACCATTCTACAGTTTCTGGCCACTATTTTAATTTTTAATCATATTATTTATAGGTAGATTTAATTATAACTTTATGTATGTGATAATCAAAGTCCTATGAAATATTCAGTAATCTTATAACCATGATAGACCTTAAGAGAAGTTTTCCTGGGAAATAGTAAGAAAAGTTTGCTTTTGCCCCTCTGTTTCCTCTTCTGCAAGTATAGCCTACTATTACAGAAGTTGTAATTGTACCAGTACATGGCATCTTCATTTACATTATGTCTGTGTCCACCATAAGATCATCATGAGAGACACTATTCCATTTTTATAGGAGGTTATTTATGACTACTTCCTTTGTTTCTTTGCTTAATCATGAGAATGCTGTGGGGAAAAAAGAAAAGCAAAGCAAGAAAATCCAAACAAGGAACCAAAAAAAAAATCCCAAGCTATAAAAGATAGGAAAGAAAATGTAAAAACATATTGGAGAAAAGAAGCAGGAAGCCCATCCTACAACCTCAGCTGTGAACCATGTTATGCTTTCTCCTACTATTCCTCCATCTGCTGTAATTTCTGAATTTTATGTCTAATTTGAGACTGCAAATGGCTCATCAGGACATATGTTTTTGTATGCAGCAAAAGTGGTAGCATGGTTTCAGTCCCTTTAAAAACAATTAGGATAAATTAATACTTACTGGTATATAGTTTTAGCAAGTATTAATGCTTTAGGAGTTGAATAGATGGTCATCTTTATCAGAAAACAGATCTATCCCTGAACATAACTTATGATTGTCCAGTTATATTATAGATTAAGGATAATTGCTACAGAAGATCTTTTGAGATTCTGAATCCATTAATCTAATGCTTCCTATTTAACGAAATCGTCTGCAATTTTGGTTAAAAGTTTAAGATAATTTAATAGCATTTGAGTCATCATTTCCCTGTTGCTGATTTGGTATATAAAAAATCCCTCCTTTCATCGGCAAGTCTGCAATTTTCCCTTTAAATTTTACCCACCATACTGTCATGAACGTCTTAGAAAAAAAATGAGATAGAACTAGTGGAATAAGTACAACCCAGAAAACAATACAGTATTTACTTTCAGTTTATTGTGAAGGGGTATACTCTTTTTCAACCTTCTTATTACAGTTAATTTGGCAGAATGCTTTGAAAGTTAAATCTAGAGCTGGAAATAAATTAAAAAAGAATCTTTTTGGGAGTATCACTGTAAAAATCTTTCCACTTCCTTTAACAAGTACCTTGTGGCCTTGACCTTTGTGCCAAGAACTACATGATGGATACTGGGAGATTTTAAAAAAGGAAAATGCATGACATGTCAGCATGCAATGATAAAAGGATTTTTTGGTTCAACTTTTCATGTCTGTTGAGTTCTGCCAATAAAGCCTTTAAAATAATATGCCTTTGGGTGTTCTACTTAAGGTGCCAAGAATCCATGTAAACAGTTCTTCTTGTTTTTGTTCTTTGTGGGTCTATTTTTTTATGTATTTCACAGGTTTTGTTAGCAAAGTTCATTAGAGTATGGTTCACGCTCCTATGTCAGTTATAGACTCATGTGCATGTCAATTGTTGTTGTGAAATGTTTCATAAAAATGTGATATTATTGTGGTGCTCTCAAAACATTGTCCAGACACACATGTTTTCACATGTCACATAATAAGACCAGAGCAGAGAAGTTGCACAACCTCTGAAACCAGGCATAAAAATACACACTTTCATCTAAAAGACAGCGTATAGTATTCAGTTCACATTAATTGGAATTTTAAAGAAGCTGCTATGTCCTGAATAACAAAACATACAATTAATTGGCTAGGTAAACAAACCTGATATAAAAACTAGACCTGAGAGTTTCATCTAAGTTTGCAAAGCAGCGAACTGTGGCAGTCAAGAGGAAAAAAATAGAAAAAAATGGGACACTGTTGGTAGGGAAGCTAATGGAGGGGTAACAAAACTCCAGGTCTACAACACAGAGATGTTCTGTTCCTGGTTCTATTCTCATCTTCAGCAACGGCAAAGGAATTTCTCTGAGCATTATCCTTGTAGACAGAGACAGGACACAATAGCTTATTCAGCTTAGTAACTACTATGCGTGCCTTACTGCTAAGGTTCATTTTACCTTGCACAGAATCACAGAATGATAGGGGTTGGAAGGGACCTCTGGAGATCAACTAGTCCAACCCACCTACTGAAGCAGGTTCATCTAGAGCAGGTTGCATAGGATGGTATCTAGGCAGGCTTGAATGTCTCTGTAGATGGAGAAAAAGACCCATGTCCCTCAACTTTTTCACATAAGAGAGATGTTCTAGTCCCTTAATCATCTTTGTAGCTCTTTGCTGTACCCTCTCCACGAGTTCCATGTCCTTCTTGAATTGGGGAGACCAGAATTGGACACAGTGTTCAAGATGGGGCCTCATCAGGGCAGAGTAAAGGGGTAGGATAACTTCCCTCGACCTGCTGGCCTCACTTCATGTACCCCAGGATGCCATTGGCTTTCTTGGCCACAAGAGCACATTGCTAGCTTATGGTCATCCTGTTATCCACCAGAACCCTCAGGGCTTTTTCCACACAGCCACTCTCCAGCAGGTCAGCACCCAACTTGTACTGTTGCACGGGGTTATTGCTCCTCAGGCACAGGACCCTACACTTGCCCTTGTTGAATTTCACAAGGTTTGAATTCAGTAATTTGGATGGAGTTAAACTATGTGCATAGTTGTTCCCTTCCCAGCATCTGAAAAGGAAGAAAAAGAGCTGGAAGCAAGTGATACTCTCTTTGACAGCTCCCTTTAGTTTTGCCTGCTATAGGGATGTGCATTACATTTTGCTCTAGGAAGTTGAAGAAAGCATACAGCAAAGCCACCGCAGCTCATTTGCAGGGCTGGAGATTTTACTTGATCTCAGCCCCCTGAGCTGCTAAGGAAGGACAGCTCTTGGGGTGAACAGCATTTAGCTACAAAAGGATGAAGATAAAAGAAATTAATGCAAAAAATTATTTTTTATCTGTCCTGTGACAGAATTCAGAACTGAATTTCTTAGGTTTCCCTTAAAATGCTACATGAGTACTGAAATCAGTAGCTTAAGTTTTACAAACCTGGGAACACTGAGAGCTTTCTCTAGAAATAAATTTCAGTCTGACTGCAGGGAACTGTTTTGAAAATCTTGGTTTACAGTTCTGTAAATTGAATCCTTGCTCTTTATGGTAGTTAACTGAGGATCTGATATTGCCACATGACAGTTGCAGGAATTTTAGCCATGGCCATTAATGGAATAGAGGCCCATCTTCTGGCAGCCAATGGCAGACAGTGAAATAGGTCAGATAAGTCTGTTTAATGATTGCTGTCTGCATAATCAGCAATCTATTAAGATTAATGAGGCTCTCATAGGATATTCTGTGCTTCATTTGAGCACGCATTAAAATCAGATTAATCAAAAAGGTCTATATATCTTTTTTCATATTTTAAAATATGAAATTCAGTCCTTATTTATTAAACTAGTACATTTAATAATTATAATGGTAATGCCTTATGCAAATAAGTTTCTAATTTTGTTGATCATAGATTATTATGCTCTGAAAGAGAATTTCAGAAAGGGAAAAGTCAATTTGGAAAAACCAATCCTAAATCACATTATATATGCACAAAGTTGTCAATCCAGTATTTCTGATTATAACCCTATATGTTGTCACCCAAGTTTATTCATAGCATGATAGTGCACAGTTAAGAGCGTAGGAATTTTGATCTTACCATTAGCTTTTCTACTTCACTTTGTGCTGTCATAATCAGTAGCACTGGAAGTAAATTAAGAAGAGAATACAAGCTAAATTGCTTAGTACATAGAAGACTGAAAAGAAGGAATTGTTGATGTGTTTTATAACATCAAAATTCTTATCAAATGCTGAGTCAGTTTATGGTTCAATTGGCATTCACAGATATCAAGAGAGCATAAACTTTGTAGTTGCTGTGCTGCTGTTACAGATTACCCAAAAATCTTAATACTAGAAGAGCAGAAATAATTATTTTAAAAGGGTATGATATTTGTTTGCTTGCTTGTTTCCAAGCATAGTCATCTATTATGAAAGGGATTATTTNGTAGAGTAGGGCTGATGGTTGGACTCGATGATCCCCAGGGTCTCTTCCAACCTGAACGATTCTATGATTCTATGATACAAACTGTATCAGACTCCGAGCATGATGTCATTGGCAGGGACTGAGGAAGTCCCAGACTGGACTCAGAGAGGGGTTGGAGCTGGGTTCTGGATCTGGAGTCAGGAACACAAGGACTGGGATTAAACAGAACCCTTCTCAGATGCTGGCCATTGAAAGCAGAAATCTGGATTTTTGATGCCTCAGATTTTATACTGAGCCTGATGCAGATGAGATGGAATATCCTGTTGACCAGTTTTGGATCACCTGTCCTGACTGCTCCTCCCAGCAGGTGTGATCAATCTATACTCTTCCATTTCCGAGCCTCCAGCATGATATACAAAAAATTAGCTGACCCTGGTTGTTATAGCAATAAATAAAAGCAGGAGCCTCTGTACAGACTGTCCCTTGGCATCAAGTATGAACACAGGTCTTATCACTCTGAGAACAGAGTTTTCTGCATGATATGCTGTTAAGAATTAAAAGAGGCTTATCTAAGAAGTAAAATTACTGAACAAAACCTTGGTTTTATTCTGTCTCAAACCAGAACACTCTGGTAGCCGTGGCATAGAGGGAATTATAGTAACAGTGCCCAAGTAGCAAAATAAATATGTCAAAGAACTATGGGATCATATAGAAAATGCTGTCAATGCTCTGGATTTTTCACCCAAGACACAGAAAAATTAGAAATATAAGAAAAAGTAGTTTCCCAGGTTGCATAAGTTAAATCAGTGTTGTTGGAGAACAGGAGAGAAAGGTGGTCTAAAGCTCCTTTTGCAATCAGTATTTGCTGTGCCTGTTCCAATTATACCACTTGTTCTAGAAAAATATGTCATGACACAATTTCATCTGCGTATGGCCCATGAATTCCCTGAAACTATATGACTAAAGTAGTTGAAGTGGAAGCACATTGTGTCATGCAGGACAGGAGGACCTGCTTAGATTTCCTTATCAAATTTTTTCCCCTTTTTAATGATTTTTTTAAATTATTATTATTATTTCATAAGGATAAAAGATACGTGCTCACTATAGTGTTTTTAACTTTAATATCCTTTATTTATTTTTTGTGAATGGACTTGACTATGCATTTGAATTACCGTTTGTGTCAGCAGTAGGTATAAGTATAAAATAAAATTGTGCAAACTCTGCAATTCCTGTGTTGGATCTTATCTTGAAGGAGCTCAACCTCCAAGATCACAAGTCCACACGCATGATAAATAAAATTATGGTGTAGCTTCCTGAAATATTTTTCATTGTACCAGGAAATGACAGAGGGAAAAAACCACATAAAGGAGTCCAAGGGATGGTTGTAAATAACTTTATTTTTTATCTTAAACAATATCATGCAGAGGTCTGCACAAATAAATTACTACTTTATATAAGCTCAAAGCAAGTAAGGATGCCCATTGAAATAACATTACAAAGATGTGTCGATATTTTCTTAGGTTAGGGTCCAGAAATACTCATGGAGAAAACATTAGGAAAAATGCTTTTTTTGAGCAAGGACAGTGGGGAAGTCCAGGGAAGGATAAGCATGTGGGAGGGGTTGAGCACTTCTTTAGGGCATGCACAGAAGGGATTGTGGGAAAATATTTGCAGGGCAAGCAACAGTGGGAAAGATGTTCTCATTCTTCACAAAGCCTCTCTGATTGAAGGATTTCTGAAACAGAGGAAATGCCAGTGTAGAAGTAAAATAGAGCAGAAGTTTTGTGATGGCAGTGAAGCCATTATCTGACTTTTATGGTTCAAGGTTTTATTTGAAAATCAAACAGATAAAACTAATAGCATAAGACGTTATTCTGTGTAATGCAAAGTGAGGGGATTTCTTTCAGTGAATGCACTCCACAGGCATATAGTGTAGCAGTTCTATAAAGTAAAGGAGAATGCATAAAATACATGGATTTCATTACTGAATAGTTCAATGACCTTAGAAAAAAAAAATCTTATAACTGTTTAAAACCTAGAAAATGCTTCTCTTGTGGAAGTATCCTGTGTTTTGCACTCTCATTACCTTCAGCTCTATGAATGTAGTGTTTGATGTAAAAAGCACTCAGTAATTAGCTTTTGGCATGCCCCAAAACCAATGTGATTTTTCTCCGTTACAAAATATATGAGAGTAATTTCTCAAATATAAACACAGTATACTTCAGTGATAGCCACTTCCTACTTTGTAAAATAGGGAACAAAAAATAAATTAGTGGGAGCAAAAAGTACACAGATGCTTTAAATATAACACTCCTGTTTCTGATATGGATATGGCACAAAAATGTGTGACATTCTTAGATAGTGTAAAATGGTATGGGTTTTTTGAAAGAAATGACAGTGACACTGATCTAGATTGTTGTGGATTTAACTACAACCTCTAACCACTTTTTCAACAGCAAATATTAGCCGTTTTAGTTTTTAATTAATGTTTGGGGTGGTGTATACGGTCTATGAAGACAACGTCGTTAGTCACACATCTCATATGATGAATTGTGGACATGATCAGTGAATGCAATATGCCAGCTATGTGTCTGCAGCAAACTAAATATTTGATAATTAATATATTAAACCAAATAGTGAAATCCGTTTCACTAGTGAGACTTAGATGTTCTTACAGAAAAAACCCAAACAACCAACAACAACAACAAAAAAAACCACCCACCAAACCAAGAAAAGGTCAAATGCTTCATTTTTTGAAGAAAAACTAGCTTATCCATATCTCAGGTAGTTCATAAAAAATTATCAATAATTTATAGCAACAGAGCACATGAACAGATATAACAATTATGTGTTAAAGTCTCTTTATATGATAACAAGGATGAAAAGGAGCAGATATATGAGTGGAGATTCACAGGAGCAGTGCTTCTTGAGTAAGCACTCAAGAAAGATATGCAAATAGGCCTGCCCGTAAACAGTCCTAACACCATACAAGTAAAGTATTTCCATTAGACACAGTCCGTGCAATATTTGTTCTCGGGACTCCAGCACACTGGTTCTTTTCTTTCCCTTTCACGTGCTTTCAGGAAGATCCCTGAATTCCTTATCATCATCTTCATCATCATGAGCCTTCCTGCTTTAGATGAGTTGGTTCAATTGCAGTGTTACTTTTTTCTCTCAGTGTAGAGGGATTAATATTTCCCCTTGGGCCAAAGGATGGGAGAGTAAGCACCTCTCCTGTAAAAGGGGTGATTCAAATCAGAATAATAACATTTATAATATATATAAAATATATACTTATTAATTATATATATTTTATATAGAATTATTTTTTAAATAATTAATATAGTAACTTACAATAACAACAATAATGGAGGAGGGAGCTGGGGTCCAAGCATCTCAGAAAGCCTTTTATTTCTTGCACATGGTGACAGGATGGAAGTCCTAAGAAACTGATGGCAGATGGGCTATATAAACTCTTCTAAGAAGACAAACACTGAAAATGGGTGAAAAGTTCCCTTTCAGATTATTTTTTTTTACAATAAAAGACAACCATTAGGGAATTCTTGTAATCAGTCCCTGAACAGTGTAGATGACTGGCAAAATTATTTCTTTGATTACTCAGCATGAGCAGAATATGTAATAAGTAAAACTAATAGTGAGTAGGGAAACAAAAGTAATCATATAGACTAAAATAAGATCTTTAGTGGCAAAAAAGGAGAGGACAATTATAGCCCTTGATAAATAAGGTTTGTGTCAAAAACTTCACCGTGAGGTTGACAGAACACTGGAATGGGCTGCCCAAGGAGGTTTGGGAGTCTCCTTCTCTGGAGATAGTCAAAACTCGCCTGGACGTGTTCCTGTGTGACCTGATCTAGGTGTTCCTGCTCCGACAGGGGGATTGGACTAGATGACCAATCCCTGATATTCTGTGATTCTGTGATTCTGTGACCCAAGTCCCTCAACTTTTCCTCAAAAGAGAGATGTTCTAATCCCTTAATCATCTTTGTAAGTTCTTTGCTGTGCCCTTCCCAGCAGTTTCCTGTTCTTCCTGAACTGGGGACCCCCGAACTGGACACAGTAGGGTGTCACCAGGGCAGAGTAGAGGGGGAAAATGACCCCTCTTGACATGCTGGCCATACTCTTATTTATGCAACCCAGGATGCCACTGGCCTTCAAGATGGACATTTTGAAAATACTACTATGCTATCTTCAACAAGAACACTATGCAAAGTAAAGGAAAAATAACAGATTTCGAATCCTTTCTTTGTTTTGTTTTGTTTTGTTTTGTTTTGTTTTGTTTTGTTTTGTTTTGTTTTGTTTTGTTTTGTTTTGTTTTGTTTTGTTTTGTTTTGTTTTGTTTTGTTTGTATGTGGGTTGTTGGTTGTATTTGCAAGGACAAGCTGCATTTACAACATTTTGTATTTTAACAGGTTTTTTTTCCATACATCATAGTAGACTTATTTAGTGCATGTAAATGTTTTGCAGATGAGAAGTGTCTAACCCAACTTCTGTCATGTAAAAGCTAGACATCTGTGATAAGATATCTATAACTGGTAAAGGATAGATACTCTGAATTCCATTTAGTCTTGTTTGATTTTGACTCCAACATACATACAACATTCACATATGAAGATTTGAGCCTTTCTTCAGTGATTGTGTATGTATCCTGAGGTAGGATATCATTGGACTAGAGATCTAGTCCTCAGAAAGATGATAAATCAATCCCATTCTGCAGGGATTTTCTGTCTGTTTCTATATAGATAAAGGCAAATCAACAGCTCAGCTGTGCCCAAATACTGACTCGAAACTTATGAATCTCAGGAGAAATAAAATAATTTCTTGTCATTTAGTATTTTTTTCTTAGCTTTCCCCTTTTTTAGAAAGAATTTCTCAGAGGGAATTTATTCAAAATATGGTTGAAATAAAAAGAACTCATAGTAAAGTTGACCAAACTTTTTCTGAGTTTTCTGTTAGATAATATTGAATCAAACAAATCAAATATTTGCTATACTGTTGCAGTCTGAAGATAATAATTTTATACAGTTAAAATATTAAGTTTTAGGATGCTGTGTTTATCATTACTGTTATTCATTTTCAGGTAAGTAAATAAGTAAATGATAAAATATTGTACTAACGTACAGTAAAATTAAACAAGATTTTTTGACTATCCTTAGAAATTCTTCAGAGTATCTAATTACATCGGCCATTCTGAATTCAGATATTTTTATTCTTATTTGACGTAAAGAATAATTTCACCACAGGAGAATTTCCTTCAAAATAGATAATTGTATTTATGGTGGTTGAATAATTCAGTGTCTATTTACTGTACATGTTAAAAGATATTTGATTAGCTTTCTAATTATTTCTTCTCCCATTTTATTTCATGAATATTCTAAATTATTACTATTAAAATCCTTCCAATAGTTTTTTCCTATCATACTAAAGAGTGAGAAGAGATGAGAAGTGATGGTCTTTAGCCTTAGTAGTTATTTATTTAAGAAATACCATCCTCAGCAAGTGTGTCAGAGACCTGGTTGTTATCCTTCATGTCATCAGATTTTACTCCTATCAAACCTGAATTATGAATCTGAATTATGAGCAAATATGCTTCATTGACATGGAAATCTGAAGGGAGTACTTATTTCTATACATTTATCACTATTGCCCAGATTTTAAGATTTAAAGTCACCTCTTTGCTGAAGCTATGTTAGTTCAACACATCTGGTTAAACTATTCAACTTCTTCTGAAAAAGAACTCACTCAGAAAATGAGCACAGTTATACAATTTTGCCTTCTCCTGACTGAGTAACTTTGTTCTCGGTCTCCTCTGTTGAATGCCTCCTTGAGGCTGAAAACTATTAAAAAAACAGAAGGACATCTATTGAAGGGACACCAGAATGGTCAAGATCTGGAACAGCTGTCCTTTGAGGAGAGGCTGCAGAAGAGACACCTCTGGGAGGATCTGACAGTAGGCCCTGATGCTTACATGCAGGGTGTTGAAGAGATGGACCCAGGATCTTCATAGCGACACATACATATTTCCAATATACCATAGTCCTGCATGGCATATTCATTGCAGTACAGGCTGGCATACAGACCAAAGTCAATATGTGTAAAGCAGCTTTTAAGGTTAGTATCAGGAGAATAATAACAGCTTCTGAAATGTCATTTTGAAAATCTATTATTAAATTTCTTGCCCGAGTCCTGCCAAGTACTGCTAGAAACACATGCTAAAACATATATGTATGTATAAATATGATTAATGTTTAAAAATCATACTGCTTGTTTTATGTCTGTTCCTGTTATGAGATGTAAATTTTTTTCCCAGTGAACTTTCTTGATCTAGTTACTGTTTAGTTTCCTGAAGGATTTTCTTCTTTGCATTTGTTTGTTTGCTTTGAGGATTTCTTTTGCTGTTGCTGTTTGGTTGGGTTTCTTTGAGATAATGT
>VZTM01022050.1:686-21910 GCA_013400555.1 Jacana jacana | reverse complement strand
GTATATTTGAAGTTTTCATCCAAAGGAAAATTCATCATAAAGGAATAGAAGTAAACCATTTTGTTCTAAACTGTCTTGTGCAAACAGGACCCAGAATTTGTTGGTTTGAACTTTGACTTATAATAGTAAATCAAGATTCACTGTTGGAATATCTACATCAGAAAGGAAATTTTAATTTTTTTTCCTTCCTACCTGCTGCCATCCCTTCTAGGGATATATATGCTTTTGTTTGGTGCTTCTGACCAGAGACACACGGTCAGCTACCCTCTGCCTGTCCTGTGAATCCATATGGGACTTGGTTTGTGGCTGGGAAAGAATATTATGTTTATATATGGACTAATTTCAAAGTAATCTTGGGGTAATATTGGAAGATGTTTAGGAAATCAAAGCCAAGTGGCGTAAAATCAGATCTAATTCGAGAATTTGGCAACAGCCTTGTGAAAGAGTCAAATCTTGTAGTTATTGAGTCCTTAAACAAAACCATTAGTTTTAAAGCTTTCTGTTGATGCACCTGATCTTTGTTGTCTTGGTTCTACATTTCTGTATTGATCTGTCACCATAAATCATCATTATATCTGTTGAAACTCTATTCTATATCTTCTAACACTTTTTCAGTTCTAAGGAATTAGTATAATTTGAAGCATATATTAGATGGGTGGCCATCTTTTCCTCAGTCAGAACACAGTTGAATCGGCTTCCTTCTGTTTGTCCTGGATAACTTAGTTTTGTTTTTCATAATGTCTTTAGTACAACTCTAGACTCAACAATTTGGACATGAAGGAAATAGACCAGATAAAATTGTTTGGGCTCTTATGAGAGGAGGAGGAATTCTTGCCTGAATACTGACATCCAACCTAAACACCAGGTTATTCTGATCACTTGCACAGAAAGGAAGAAGAAAGTGATATAAAACATTTTTTAAAAAATTGAATATTATGGTTCTCCCATGTGACTTGATGTATGATATGCACATCTTAAGAGTCCTACATTAGTCCCAGTTATCTAGATGGGAAAACAGAACACGTTGTTAGGAATTATGCAGCTGAGTAAAACTAAGTTGTGTGTGAGGTTCAATTGCCAAGCACAGGGCTGAAAGAAGTTACAAGTTAGAGAAAGCAAAAAATCTACAAACTGGTGAGAAATATCTTGCTGCAGTTGAGGGATGTGGATGTGAAAGTGGCTGGATGCTTGTGGGTTCTTTGAGAGAAAATGACTCCCAGCTGGACAGCTACGTTTTGCTAGATCTGAAGATGCACAAATGATCCAGACATTCCTGATGATTACAAATAGCAACTTCCTGTATGTGTAGGGAAGATCTTAACCTTTTCAAGCCATTTTCAGATTTGTCAAGTTTTGGCCCTGTCTCTGAGCTTTTTCAGTATGTCTGTGCTCTAGGGCTATTGGTATAAATAGCTTTACTTGTTTGTGAAACATCTTGCATAATATGTCCCCATGGAAACAGTAAAAATTTAAGCCACATTTAAAGGTGTCATTGATTAATTCTGAGTGTGGTTTGTCCTTTTCTTGCTGGGGACAAATGATACAGAAGAATATTTATTTGGTGAGCTCTGGTTGTTGTTTATTACCTTGTGGCTTAAATTTTGCTGAAACCTGCTATATTAAATTCCAGTTCTTTCCTTATTCACAGATGTAATAGTGGATGAATGATGGAAATAGTGGTAAGCCAGTACTGAAAAATATCCAGCAAAAGTTAAAACACTAGTGGTTAAAAATCCTATATCTTCCAGAATATTCCAGTTACAAAGGACTTAAAACAGATTTCATCTGTGAGTGAGTAAAGGATAAGGTGAATTGATTTCCATGAAACTGAAAATGGGAAATGATTATCCAACATATTCTATTGCACAACATAACCAGTGAGAATAGGGTGAGAAGATATTTGCTGAAATGTGTAGTGAATTCAGTACCACCTCCTCCATCGGTATCAGTCAACAGAAACTGAAGAGGCAGCAAGTACTTTCTGGGATTAGTTACACTGAAAAGAAATGGTGTGTTTTCCTGCTTGCTTATACATTTGCCCACTTGCTCATCAGGCTGCAGTGATGTCTGCAAAGAAACCCTGTTCCAAAGACCATGTGTAAACACATACATGAAGAGTGAGTCTTCTATATATACTCAAATGAAAGTCCACAAGCTGTGGAAACCCACTCTTGCTAGATTAGAAAATTCCTGCAAAATAAATCTGATTTACTGAATGACATTCTTTTATTTGCTGTTTGGGTTCCTGTGGGTCAGAACTCTTCAGCATGTTTCTTCAGATGTTAATAGCCACAGAGTTAACTTCAGCAGTAGATTTAAGACAAATAACCTGTTACTCCTTCTCAGTGACCAAATGAGAAGGTGAGGCTCTGCACAGAGCAATAAAGTAATTTTGCCACTTCCACTGGTATAAAAGGCACAACTGGCCCTTAAAGGGCAAGAGTAGTGGACTGTAAGTAGTTCAGTGGTGGTAATAATTACAGAACAATTTTTACATAAGATGAGTAAGGAAGAGGGAACTTGACTAAGAATCTTTGTGGCTCCCAATGAAGAGACCTCACATGCCAAAGGAGTATGTTTGCCCAGAGGGCCAGAATTATCTTTGGAACTGCCTGCAATTGGCCATGGGTGTTCCATGCCTGAGTAGGCCCAAACTGCCCTGTGCAAATACAGGTTTCATCGTTCCAGTTCTTTGATTGCTTGGTAATGGTTCTGGTTGTCCCATTAAATGCTTCAGGGGAAAAAAAATGCATTCAGAATCTTCAAAATCAAAATCTGTTCCCTGCCACGCAAAGGTCAAGGCTTTGAAGTGTCTCAGTCTGCTCAGGTTTGGTATCCAAGGAGTTGGACAGGAGAAGTCTTGGCTTGGGAAACTAGCTGGATACCTACCAGCACCAAACCAGGCTTTTCATAGCCTTAATTGTGTATTGCATGGAGTTGGATAAACTGTTTCTAGCTATAAACCTGTTCCTACTGGCCTTTCCTTACTGTAGCTAATGAATGACTGGATATTGATGGTGTACACATAGAAAAGACAACTCAAGTTGAAGGATTCCGATACGTTTTACAAATGAGCCCATTAAACTGCAAATATGAGTTGTTTTACAGTCTGAAACTCAGCTTTAGAAGACTATCAGCTAGCAAGCCATAACCACTAGAGAGGGAAAGAACTTATTGGTGGCAAAGGGCCACCAATAAGTGAAGAAAATCTGACTACAAAGGGTCTCCTTCTTGTTGTAATTATGTATTAATATCCAGACCTCAAATGCACAGTTCAGCTTTTGAAAGCACCTGTGTTGCAGGCACAAGACTGTGAGCTTTCTGCTGCGCATGAGCAGGTCTGGCGCAGGACCAGGGGGCCTGTGTGTACCCACTTGCTGCAGCCAGCAGTTCCAGGCTGCTTCCCGTGTGTCTCTGTGCTTAGGAAGTACATTGTGCCACTCTCCTTTCTCTCTGGAAGCTGGAAATTTCCCTGGGGTTACTTCTCTCTTAAGAGAACAGTACAGTAACAGAACAGTAATTTCCTATAATTTAAACAAGACGTCTTGTGTGTTAATACGGCCGTTGTTCAAGGCAGAGAACTGTGGAGACAAAAGTTACAGAAGTGCTCGAGGTAAGTTTTTGTATAGATGTCGATTACTGTGATACATAAAGTAAGGCTCCCATATGTACAAGCACCTCATCAGAGCACGCATGGTCCTTGATGGTGGAAGACTTTCCAGCCCATTAAGAAATGTTTTTTCTAGTATGTCATTCTGGCTGTTCTCCTTATGAGCACGCATTTGGCAGCTACCCAGTCGAAGGTCAGCACAGGTATCCTGCTGTGCATGTGTTTAATTCTGTCCTCCTCGCTATGTAAAGTTTGTGCATGTTTACTTTCCCTTCCTGAGCAGCCGTGTGTCTGTATACCCTGCTTGCTCCTAGCACCCATCTTAGCTCAAGTACGAAATAAACAAATATCCCAGTTCTGTGTGTAAAATCAGCTTATTGCACACTGGGTATCAGACTCCGCTTATGGGACAACAGTTGAGACAAGCTGCATTTTGGTGGGTGCAGCATGCACCGGATGCTGAAGATAAGGACCTTTTTTAGCCTCATCTCTGAATTCGGCAGAGAGGTGATAGGAAAGGCTTTGGTCTGCATGGCTGGTAAAGTAGGGAAAGCGTCTTGGGTATTCCCCTTCATTCATGCACTGATATCTGGGCTGGCTGCTGCATGAGTGAGAGGCAGAGTACAGAGATTTGATTCAGTACAGATAACCAGACAGCTGAATGACCTTTTTTTCTGTTAAAAGTAGAAGCTGATCCAGTGCAGTGGTATCCCATTATCACCACTGGAAGCTATAATGTGTCATATGTTACAGTATGTAAATTTTCTTCAGACCTCTTATTGAAAAACTTCAGAGGTCTGAGGAATTTGTTAGAAAACTGTTTGCTTTCAAAACGCTAACAAATGTATTAGTACTCAGGATTTTTTAGTGCCATCCCATTGGGTGGAGCTGAAACGAGCTAATGCAGAATTGTGAGAAATGGGTCATGGGAGAGAAGTCAATGTGAGTGTGTCTAGGTCTGTCCAAACCGCACGCTCACCAGATGCTGAGATTCTGGGTCCTGCAAAACACTTTCCCAGCTTCTACAGTCCAGCTTCTGCCAGCTCCAGTCAATAAAGTAACAACACATGCCTGGCATGTGTAGCTGAAGATGGGTAGGGCTTTGTTGTTAGTCTGTATAATTCGCAGAACCCCACTTGGGCTTGAAAGAGTAATGTTGTGCTGTTTTCAACTATTATTACTAGTAATTTTTTCTTACGATCTCATTGTAGTTAGAAACTGCGTTTTGTCCCCCGATAGTCATCTGAAAGAAAAGACCAGTAATTCAGAACAATTAGGATTTTCTGAGAGGTTGTGTTTCCAGTACTGTGGGGTCTGGTGGGCTGGACTGAGGTGGCAGAAGTGAGGATGGAGGTTATACATCATTCATAACCCTCTCTGAGTATAGGGAAAATCATGCAGCCTCATGCTCACTGAGTCATCTGGGAGCAGATGACAGTTGTGCCATTCAGAGAGTGAATGGCAGCTCCTGAACCCCAATTCCAGCTGCAGTTTCCATCATAATTCCCATTCTGATTGCTGCTGTGTGACTGTGTTAGAGCTGGGCCTGTGGAGAAGGCATGCAGCCCTCTTTGTACACGTCTGATGGGGGCCTCCATCAGATCTGCACAAGGTTTTACCTTTAGTCCTATTTCAACGGAACATCTAAGTTGCAGAGCTGCAGGCTGTTGGAAGTAGTTGTGTCACGACCACTTCGGCTGTTTTGTCGACCAAAGGGGCATCACAGTCAAAACCAGAAAACGGAGGGGGGCAAAATTCTGCCTAGGGTCTCAGGGTGTCTCTGTACCAGTTGGTTGCTACGTGTCTCCTACGCGTGCTGCAGGAGCGGAGCCCCTTGGAGCACGGTGAAACAGCCCACGAAGAGTGTCCGAGCGGTGTGTGCCTGGCCGGGATTTCCAGAGCTGGCTGGGGAGGCAGCCGGGCTCCTCCCCGGCGCAGCGGCAGTGCCGCTGGCGGCTCCGGAGCTGCCCCTGAAATCTGAAACCCGGGGCCGCGGCTGAGGGCTGGCCCTGGGAGGCCGATCCAGCCTCCGCTGCTGGGTATTTACACATCCGTGCTGACGGGCCGCTCTTTCTAACTTTCTCGGGCTGGTCCCGGCGCGGCGGCTGGGATTTCTGGAGGACGTGGGGTGGGGGCGCGGCGCTCCTGAGAGGAGCGGGGGGAAGTAAAAGAAACTTCCAAATCCAGTCAAGCAGAAACGAACTGCTACTGGTGCCGAATTCGTCTTCAGAAGCGAGCGCGTCTATGGGTGAGAACATTGACCCTGCTCGTGGAAGGTAGGAGTCCTGGTCCGGGGCGGTTTCCGAGCTCTCGCTGGATTGGGTCAGCACTGCAGCTAAAAACGGGGTAGGTGGCATCGGTGCGATTTTTATCTTGGCAGCAAAACCGTGGGGTCTTCGCAGGAGAAATAATTGCTGCAGGCCAGGAAGCGGTGGAAGCGGCTGTCTGTGTGTTACGACGGTTTTGTCTGCGCGGGGGGGTGTGTGTGTAGGCATCTGTCTCTAAGTGGCTGTTATTAACAATGCGAAATACTTCATAACAGGATTCATTTTTGTTGACATTAGGGGTACAAGCAGAATATATGTCCTCTGACTACTTGTTGGCTTAAGTGGAAGTCCTTTGTGCTTTCAAAAATCTGCACGTTAATATTGATTTTTGGGTTTGTGATGGTTGTCTGAAAATCTTCCTCCTTCTTCACAAATATCTGTTGCTTTCAAAGAAAAGGTAATCACACAGAGTTACCTAATCTTCAGTGGATTTTTTAGAGCTACTGAGGGGATTTTTTTTTAAGATAAAGGAGAAATTGTCTTCTCTTTTTCTCCTAAATTAGGCTTGTATGGAATATTTACCTGTCTTTCTCATTATTATGTATGTTGTCGGTTTGGGAGTTTTCTTCTTTCAGCAGAGTGGAGAGTAGTAAATAATTTGGGTTTGATGTTGGAAACATTTTACAACAGATAACTGGAAATAAACAGCAGGGTTTTTAAAAATAGGTACCCTTGCCTTGTAGAGGTAGAAATAAGAAACCAAATTAATTCTCAGTATAGCATAGTGACTTTATAACACTGAATTTGTCTAATATTCATGTGTTCTGTTTGTCTATGTCAAATAGCATAGTTGATGGGAGATGGAGATAACTTGTAGTGGTTCAGCAGGTATTAAGATAGTGTTAGGTTAAGGTTTTCTGCTGTGGAGTAGTTCTGTACCTGGAAGGTGACAATAACTTCTGTACATTCAGGGGAAAAGGATCCCGCATGAGGTAAGAATTAAGGGAGGAGGGTTTAATTAATATAAGGGGCAAAGCATCTTGTCCTGGCCAAAAATCATTTAAATGGCATCTCATACTCACAGAAGGCATGCAGGGTTACAAGCAGTGGTAGAGAGAAGGAAGGACTTAGAGTCAAGTGCTTGTTTCCAGGCACGTGAATTTTTCATGTTGTGGCAGGTTTTGTTATTGCAAAAGGCATTTTCTAGTACATGATATAGTGACTTGTATTAAAAATAAACGTGCTTAGAACTTGTGTTTCTTCGTGCATAGTGTCTGAAGCTGTTTGCCTGTCTCTCAGCTGCTTTTTGTCTTCTCTTGTTCTTGGATTTCATTTTCTAGTGAAATTTGGAAAAAAAAAACCAAACAAGAAAAAGCCCAACTGTAAGTAAAAAAAAGTAATATAGAAAATTTTTCCAACATCATGACTCTGTCTGTGTCTGAAAGGAGCAACTTCTTTCCTATGTGCTCCTGGGTGCCGGTGGGAGGGAGGCTGTGGATTATTCCTTTAAGACTTGCCACTCCTGTGCTTGCAGGCTGGTGCGTGAAAACTCATTTTTGTTAGTAGTCCTATCCTATAGTTAGGTTCAGTTTTCTGAAGAAGGAGTTTAGAAAGATAGAAATGAGGATCCCTTAAAGGAAATTGCCTCACAAGTAATAGTTTGAACTTCTGATTAAGTCATGTTTTCAGAAGTTACTAGAATAGAAAACCCCTGTGGAATTTCAGATACGGCTGTCTTTCAGGATCTTTTAATCTCTTGCTGCTTGATTCAATATCTGATTTTCTTAAACACACCAGGTGGAAAAAAAAAAAAAAGGCAGTTGAAATTCCTGGTGGGTATTTTGAAGTGATTGGCATCCTGTTACCTTTAGCTGTCTTCTCTGCAGGCTTTTGGGTGTTTATTGTGACCTGATGGCCTTTGGAAGTGTGGTTTATTCCAGGAGCTATTACTTACTGTAATAAGTACTATATTGGACAGAGGGAATGCTTGACATGTTTTTTTTATTTAAATTAAACAACCTCCTGGAACACTTTATCATGTTAGGGTGGCATTTGTGTTGTAAACTGTCTTGTGGGTGAATGAACTGTATGTTAGCTTTCAGCCAGGAAGAAAAAGAAAATGTTTTCTTCTCTTGGCATTCCAAAACAAGAAAAACACTGAAGGAGAACATCTGCTATAGTTTTTTGGTTCACTGGCTGGAACTTGGCTTTCTGTAATGTTGAGGACTCCAGGTAAGACGAGTGGCTGATATTGGTGGATGATAAGGAAGCACACCATTTTTAATGAAGCTTGTTACTCCACTGCCAGTCTTGGGAAGAATAGAAACTTAAAAAGACAACAGGGGACAAATTTTCAACTTAGATTTTCTTCCTGCATGCAAGACTGCAAGAAGTGCTTAATGGTAAAATTTGGTCTATGTTAGTTTCTATTATTGTGCTAAAAGCAAGGATTTCAGGTTAAAATTTTTTTATAGTTGTTGTCTGCATTTATTTAGAAAACCTTGATTAGCTTGCCTTTTTTTTTTTTTTTCAACTGGGCGAGAAAAGGTGGCTCAGTTCCGTAGTACTCTGGCAGTAGTACGTGGTACGAAAATACCACGCATCTCAAAGGTGGGTGTTGTACTTAAGCCTCAGCAGCATAGCAGATAACATGCTGTGTTGATACAGATACAGACTCTTCATTTGCAGATATGTAATAAAATTATGCTGAAACCCTAGCCTTATAGCAGCTGCCTTTGATGGCAGCAGTACTGTGGGAGCCAGGAGGGGCTGCTTTGCCCAGGATACTGTGCATGATCTCCCAGAAGCAGCAGGATGGTGTTAGGAGGCAGGTGACTTAGGTCCCTGTGGCATCCCAACCTCAGTAGTACAGCCAGCAGCTGATGTCTCCCAAGCTTCACAGTTTTTTCATCTTCACTTTCAATAGGTAACCCCCAGGATGTGCCTGCAAGCCAGCTCTGGCAACCAGTCTGTAGGTGTCTGATCTTGGTGTGAGGAGCTGCATGCTGAGAAACTTCTTCCTATTCTGCAGCTTTTTGTACATTTCTTGACTCTTTCTTTCTACTTCATCATTTTGCAAATTACATTTGGGTGATCAGAGTGTTGGTGGTAAGGACTGGAGTAAAGCTGTAAATTTGTTTTGTATTTGATTATGAATGCAAAATGAACCATAAGGGTCCTTGATTAGCTCCCATTATAAGGTAGATAATTTATTTTCAAGAAATATCCTGTTTTGCTAACAGATAGTCACTTGATGGACTCTCAATTCTCTGAGAGTCTATCACTTGGTATTCACGGATATTCACTTGGTGTAATTGTCATCAATCTTAAATTATGTGCTTTATTGCTTGTTTCATTTGACTCTCTGTAACTACCAGCTTTTTTAGCTCTGGTTCTTATTAGCTCTTTGTATTTTAATAGCCTTCTTTATCCAAATTTCTGCTCCCTCTAGAGTTAATGCCTTATTCTTTACCTTCTCTTTGTAAAAGCAGAAAATAAAGTTCCTTCTTTACATTCTTTAATTATTCCAACCTTTTAAAAATGGTTTTCAGTTTTCCAAAATGCTTCTAAATGTTTGAATGGCAGTGGGGAATACTTAATGTTCAGTCCTATGAAATCCAGAGACACAATGATCTTTAGACTTTCCTTTTGATTGTTAAATAGTCTTGTGATAACACTAGAAATGGGGCAGCTGTGTTGAACAGGGACTTCAGGTTTTCCTTCAGGAAGATGCTCTCAGGTACTGTCAGTTCTTCACAACTTGTGTGTCTGCTGAGCAAGAACACACAGGCTGGTGCACTGACAGCTGTCTGTCAGTTGCCTTTCTTCTTTGTAATTAAGAGTTTCCTTGGTATTTGTCACCTGCACAGTTTTTCACTCATGATCTTTTATTTTTATCTTTTTTTTTTTCCCAAGTCATTTGCTAAACTGCAAAATAGTTCCCCTGAGATGGTTTTTTGTTAACGGTCACGGGTTTTGACTTATCTGTTAACTGAATTTGTCAGCCTGGCTTAGTTCTTGTTTCATTGTGCTTTCCTAATAAAAGTGTCTTATTTTACCAAACCAGAGGCCTTGAAGGAGCATAGGAGTTCATTAACAAACTTCTGTTGTTTACTGTTGCACTGGTTAGTTTGGGGGCTTTCATGCTCTATGGCTCAACGATACAAACTTGAGCAACGTGTTGAATGCCTTGGCAATGTTTATATAGTTTCTTGTCATAAATTACCTTAAATTTTCCTATATTTAGTTCTATGCGATTTCATGTAATAGCATTTATGTTTAGTAGCTCTTTAGCAAATATATTTCATGTCTGTTGCTTCCAAGAAGTACCCGGTGTGTCCCTGTCATCCTTTTCCCACATCTGCCTTTGCTTTTAGAGCAGCTTAAATTTTAACTGGACTGGTGTTCTTGGCCTGCCAATTTGACTAATCACAGAGTCTTATAAAAACTAAAATGCAAAACCACAGCCATTTGCTTGTATATGGGAGGCAGTAGCATCTCTCTAGATGTCGCTAATTGGAAGAACCAAACAGGCTTTTGGGACAAAATGTGTTGGCTATTTCCATATTTTGGGCTATTTCCATGTTTTGCAAGGGGTTAAAGTGGTCCTTCATTTGACAGAGAAAGCAGCCTCCCAGTTGATTCTTACTCAAATGACCCAACCTCAGCTCCAGTGGAAGCATCCTGGATTTTCTGAAGCTGCCATTCTAGCTGTTTCTTTAAATTCCTCCAGCTGCCATATCCTCTGTTGTGAGAAGAAAAGTGTGAAGGATAGTGGTGACATCAGGGGAGTCCCTTGCTACCTGAAAGGGCTAGTAATTTGCAGCTTAATCTGAAAAAGGTTTTTAAAAGGGTGACAAGAATGCTCATGGACCCAGCTCAGCTTCTGCCCAAGAAACGGCAAAGCAGGAAGGACTTTTCAGCCTGGAGATGACTGAGAAAACTGCATTAATGGGTGGCAGGGAAAGGGTGAGGAGAGGCCGATTCTTCCCTTTTTTTCCAGTACAGGAATACCAGAGTTCATCCCGGAGTGACGGTGGCAGGCTCAAAACAAATGAAAGGAGGTAGTGCTATGCGCGAGATGTGATAAGGTGTAATTAAGATGTACAAGTACTTGCTAGAAAATACTGTGTTTAGTAAAGGGAAAACCCAGTTTCACAGGGTAACTCGCCAAAAGTATTGTGTGTGCTTGTCTTAATTATCCTTCTTGTCCCAGAGGTTTTATGTGAGTCACAGATGCAGGTGGGATGCTAGGCTGGGTGGACTATTTCCATCCCATTGCAGCCATCCATTTGTTCACTTTTTTGGATGTTAGTTATGTAGAGGAAAATAAAACCCATCTGATACCATTGATGGAATGGTCTTGGATTACTAGAGCAGCCCATTGCTATATGTGAAGGCTTGACTTCTTCAGTTGAAAATGCATGGAACATAAGGAAGGATAAGAGCTGGTGTTGCAAAGCAAGTTGTGATGAATCTTCGTGCTTTTGATTTTTAAAGATCACAGCTCTGTTTCCAAGTAGTGCTGTGGGGCATGTGTGGGCATAATCTTACAGGATGAGCATTTAGTAAATGGATCCCAAGAGTGGGGGAATTCAAGTGGAATAGACCCCCTGAAGCATGCTGGAGTATACTCAAATAGGGAGTCCTTCTCTACATACTGTGCTTGACAGCTGACACTGTAGAGGTGCAAAAAGAAGAAGATGAAGTGCTACCATACTCTGACAATCGCAGTGTACTTAATGATTATTTAGCAGAAGGGAGAGCACTCCAGTCAAGGAGGACTTAGAGTATGCTTAAGGCCCCTCTTGGGTTGCTTGAGGAAGAAGAATAATGCAGAGGCTGCAGGTAATTAACTTTGCTTTTCATTTTTCAAGTCGTATTTTGTGGATCAGCTGGATGTAGTGACTGGCCCCCACAGCCAAGATGGTTAATAATTCTTTCAGTATTTTTTTGGGGGAAATAATTTTCAGTAAATCCCTTAGTGTGGAGGAGCTATGTGTTCTCTAAGGTCTTACTGCCACCATGGCTATCTGTATTTAAAACTGACTGCTTTAGTTTAATTGATTATTACTGTAATGGAGTGTTAATAACATTCACTTTACCTACGTGGGCTTGAACTGGGCAATAGTTGCAGTTATCAATATGTAGCACAGAACATGAAAAACTCATTCTTAACTCATTCTTCCACTTGGCCCATAACAAATTGCTGCAATTTGAAGACAATTGTGTGAATGCAGACATGTATCTAGGAGATGAAGACAGACTTATGGAAATCTATTTATTTAATTATATCATTACCCAACTACCAGAGTAATGTACTGGAAAGTGTGCAAAGTAATTTAGGGTCTTAGTGTTGTTGTTAAATATGAGAGAACAATGAAGGAAAAGGCTGTGCTGTACATCTGCTTGTAATTATGAACTACCTATTCTGATTGTCCACAAGAAGTCAGAGCAAACAGCCTATTTGGTGTGTAAGCTTTTATATAGTGGAGCCTCTAGACACTTCCTTCAAGGGTTTGGGTTTCTGGTTGTTTTCTCTATCTTTGTGTGTATCTATGGTTGGCATATATTGAGCTTTTACCTCTTTTCTGTGATTGAGATAAAAATTGCATAGCAGGTGCAGGGATAGTCACTGTGATTATCCACTATTAAGTGATCTTGCAAAATATAAAATCAAGAAATCCCGGATGCTAGAAAAATCTTATCTCTGTCAGATGCAGTATTTGTACAGCTGTTCCCACAGATGTTTCTTTTTTCTTTTTTCTTTTTCTTTTTTTTTTTTCTTTTTTAATTTATCCTAAGAAGCAAGCAAACTAAGGGAGAAATGTTAAAGGGCTTGCCTGGCAAAAGAGAAAATTTGCAATGCTTTTTATTTTGGAGATAATGATGTACTGTGCTTTAAAAGGACTGTGAATTCCTACTTTTGCAAGTAAAAAGCCTGCATAGGCTCTGTATTCAGTAGAGCTAAATGGATAAATAGAGCTAAAATGTGAGATTTGCACATAGGCTTTGAGACTCAGAATCTGACTGTTGTAACTGGGGGTCTTAATAGCATTGCTGGAACTCAAATTGGTTTGATCTCAGTAATTTCATGAAGAATTTGCCGAGTTTAGAAGTGAATAGGGAAAATTCTAGTCAAAAAGCTTGTTCTGATAGAGTTCTGCGGTGTGGCTTAAAATGAAGTTTCATCATGAAAGCATAGTAGCATCCCCTTCCTCCTCCCCCCAGTCAATAACTGATTTTAAGATTGTGGTCTAATTTTGTTCATATGTATTGCAAAATATCATTCAGCATCCACTGTAAGAGAGATTGATTCACTGTTTTAAAAAAACAAATATAATTTTATTGTATGGCAGTTGGAAGTCTTGCTGGTGCCGTTTGAGATACAGTTCAAGTAAAAATTCTTAAAAAGTCAGTAAATTAATTAGAATGTAGAATATTACTAACATTTGATGTGTGATGTTTTGTTCCTTCTCCTCCTAGGAGATGTGGTTTAGGCCGAATTGGCCAATTATGAGTTGACAGATGTTTTCCCATCACCTCTCTCTACGAGGGGAGGAGGAAGGATAAAGAGATCCATGAGTTTAGAAGGAACTAAACTACTTTAATGAAGTATTTATAATAAAATAAAAAGAAAATAACGAGATAGGTACACTATATACAAAACCTTATCAAGCTCTGAGGATGATGTCACTGGCAGGCACTTAGGGATGTCCCAGACTGGACAGATGGGAACTGGATACCAGCTCTGGAGTCAGGAACACACAGACCAAGATCAAAGGCAGATGAACAGACAGGGTCCTCCTCAGAGGTCAGACATTGAAGGAAGAAGGTGGCCCTTTGATCCTGCAGCTTTTATACTGAGCATGGGGCAGATGGGATGGAATACCCTGTTGGTCAGGTTTGGGTCACCTGTTCCATCCGCTCCTCCCTACAGGTGGGACCCCTCTATGCTTTTCTGTTTCTAATCCTCCAATGGGGAGGCTGGTCTTGCAGTTGGCTGTTAAGTGCNTGGGGCAAATAATGAAATTAGTTGACTTTGGTCGTACAGCAATAAGTATAAGGAGGAGTGTCTCTGCATACCATTCCTTGGCATGAACTATAAACATTGGTCTTATCACCCTGAGGACAAGCAGTTTTCTGCACAACATGCCGTTAATTCNGTTGGTCAGGTTTGGGTCACCTGTTCCATCCGCTCCTCCCTACAGGTGGGACCCCTCTATGCTTTTCTGTTTCTAATCCTCCAATGGGGCAAATAATGAAATTAGTTGACTTTGGTCGTACAGCAATAAGTATAAGGAGGAGTGTCTCTGCATACCATTCCTTGGCATGAACTATAAACATTGGTCTTATCACCCTGAGGACAAGCAGTTTTCTGCACAACATGCCGTTAATTCTAGAGAGTTAGAAGAGGCCTAGCTAAGAAGTAAAATTACTGAACAGAAAGTTTGTGCTATTTTACCTCAAATCAGGACAGGAGAGTAACAGGGTTCAAACTGGAGTCAGAAATGTATATTTAGAAAAAACATGCATTTGTATAAATAGAGATCTATTTATACAAATGCCAACTTGATGCCAACAGGCTTTTTTAGGTTGGGTTTTTCTTTTGGGGGACACAATGAAGTAAGTGGCTAAAGACTGTAAGAAGGCATGTTGTAAGTAGTGGGTTTATGTAATGAAATTTTACAAAAAACAGTCTATATCTGTTCGTAAGCTAAAGGGACCTGGTGCTTTTCGGTTGTTTAGTTTTCCATGTAACCTGGTGTGTGTGTGATGTCTGCTGCCTAGATGAAACCAACTATACTGCGGGCCTCTTTCTTACCAGAAAATCAGACTTGGCTTTCTGTATTCTAGTTAAAAGGAGAAAGCAGCTTTAATATCTGCACATAAATATGCAGGTAGGTAAACATCAGGGAGGGAACAAAACTGTTTTGGGTGATAATGCAGGACTGTATGTGTGTAGGCTGTCCATGAGTGTGCTGGCATGAACAAATATTCTAACAGAGTGAGGAGTTCCCGGATAGCATTGGGGCTATGGGCTTGAAGGTGAGGGGAAAATAGCTTTTTTGATGGTGTTTTTTTGCTGTCTGAAAGTAACTGCATTGCTGCCTCCCATGGGGCTTCAGAAGCTGGGCTTAATGAATCAGGAGGTCCTTTCTGCCCTGCCTGTGTGTCATGCATGGGCAGTTGTAAAAGAATAACGATAAGAATAGTTTACATGTATTATACAATGTGCCAGGCAAAAATATAACTCGTAGCAAATCAACATGCTCAGAGCAGTACCCTTATTTTCACTGTGATGATTCTGTCCTGTAATGAACTGACTATTATTTCTGATAACTTTACTGATTTTGAAGAATTTACTAGGTTTTAGCACGGATGTTACAAAGAATTCTGGTCTCTTGCCATGATGATTTGACTCCTCTTTTGTTCAGCTCTTACTGGTAGGCTTTACCACATTTAGAAATGGTTCTTGACTCTGCCCTTTGCAGTGGTCTGCATATCTTTGTATGGGAGCAGCCACAGTAGTCCCTTCAAACGCAGCCTTCTGCTAGGCATAGGGGAGAGGGAAGCTTCTGGGAAGGAGCAGGGGACAGCTGTGGTGATGACTCCATAAAATAGGGAGCTTGGCAGAGTTTCTTATGCACAGCCTTAACATATCTTGCAGTTGGCTGTTAAGTGGTCTTCTGTTTAATATATGATGAATTTCCACCTGTACCTCTTGTGCTCCTGCTGTCTGCCAGGACTCACAAAGCTTGCAGTGCTCTCAGCTGACATCAGGAAAGGACTAAAGCAACCAGTTGAGTGTGCACCACATGGCACATTCAGTGTCAAGATGTAACGAGATTAGGCTATCGCACAGCACTGCTGTACAGTGCAGGCTCATGCAGCTCCCAGTACCTTTTCTTGGCAACTGGAAGGTGCATTTGGCATACAGGTTGTCATCTGCTAGCATTAGAAATAATATCCTAAATGGTGAGACTCTCTTCAGATGTTTGCGCATTTTTTGATGGTGTCACTCTTGGGAGGAATAAGAAGGCTGTGAGACATGAGTTTTACCATTTCTTGCTTTCATGAGAACTACTTGAAAATGGTATCTTAGCCAAAAGGGCATATTAGCTACTGTTATATATGACTATATTGTAAGTACTTTGTACCTCACTTAGGTATCTAGTAAATATTAGTAAATTACTGTACAATACCTGGTGGAAATACCCAGTAAAAGAAATAAATTCTAGTCTGTGCTTTTGTACCAAATGCTGAATGAATCCAGGTCAATGAAACCATAAAAAAAAAGTCACACTATTGCAGTGGCAGGGGGAAAAAATGGAAAAATGGGTTATGAGCAGTGCTACTGAGATTTCAGAGGGACATGCCTTTGTGATACTTCAGTTTCTTTTCCAAGGATGTGAAAAACAGGCAGTTATCACAAAGGTGTTGCTGTGGATGGGTAGGTATGACAGAGAATAGGTCTGATTTCATTTGCAGATTGATTGCCTTGAGAGTGCTACTGACTGCTAAATTGTGGACAGAACAATTGGGATGTGTTGATAGATGTGGAAATGTGGCATGATGAGCTAATTATTTCTCAAATGATTGTCAAAATTTCTTTGCCTGTTTTTTTGCCTCGGAGTTCATTAAATTGTTCATCTGTTATTTAGCTCTCCCTTTAAGTATTATTACCTTGAGACAAGAAGGATCCTTAGGTTTCTGCTTTGAAAATGCAGAGCTGCTTATGCCTCCTCCCGCAAGGGCAGGTCAGTAGTGCTGGGCTGTGCACCGAGCCTCCAGCTTTGTGGGTGGGGAAAGGAAGGGTCTGCGTAGAAGTACTTGTAGTTCATAACAGATGTTTTGTAGGAGGTGACGCTGCTTAGAATGCACAGCTGGGCTGCAAGCCCGTGGTGTCCCATGAGCTTAGACTTCTGAGAAAAAGTTAGCTTTGGTAACTTTGCTCCCCACTGTAGCACTATGAGATTTATTGTTAAGAAGCTGAATACCCTCCTCTGCTTTATAGCTGCAATGTCTTAGTCAGGCTGGTGGGGTTGTCTGCCTATAGACAACCAAAATTGAGGGTCTGTGGCCCTGTGATACCGCTCAGTTATGTAGACACTTTCAATTAGGTCATACTTATTTTCTAATGCTGTAAAATATCCAACAAATCTCCATACGGCATAGCTCTTTTGGGGAAAGAGAATATGATAGCTGTGGTTTCATTTTGTTCACTCAATGGTTTGATTTTTTGAGCTGCAAGAATATTCCTCTACCTTTTGTACTTTCTTCTTGGGGAAAATAGTTTAGCGTTTTTTTATGAATGTTGGTGGTGCCACATGATGGACTACTGTGTGTGTGACAAGTCCATGGGCCGTTCAGTTTCCTCTGTCATAAATAGACAATGAATAGACATAAATAGAAAGCTCTGATGGAAATACAGTGTCACATACCTTTCTGATTCATAGCTTCATTGCTCCTTTCATCCCTAGCTGGGGATCAGGTATCCCTTGTGAGACAGAGTTTGTATGCATCTTATTCAAAGTAGTCTTGAAGTACTCAAAAAATATGGTGATACTTCCTGTTAAATCTACACCATTCTCTCATGGAAAACTTCTCTTTGCATGTTACTAAGCTTTATGAAGTCCTGTTCTTTAATATGTGGTGCACACCTGCTCTACATTTTTATGTATTGAAAGACACTGTTTGCTTTCCATTTTCAGTTTTCTAACATGTCTGGGATGGAAAGGCAGATAAGATAAAAAGGAAACCTATTTTACTCAAAATTCTCCATGTGCCCATTTTTACTGTTACAGAACATTCACAAAAAAGAAAAGGTGGCCTGTTTGCCAAATCTTTCACTGAAGGAATATTTGGTAATAACACCAAGGTAAGGTAGCCTGGGATTTTCAGAAAGAACTGGTCTTCTGCCCTTCTCTTCTGTCTTTGTGGAATTTCTGCTATTTAGAAATTATGACTTGCAGTGCCTAATGCTGAAAGTTTTGTATTTACCCACCTCAGTGCTTTTGAGAATAAGTAAGTAAGATAGAGTAACTTTTCATTTACATCCCTAGATGAGATTAATTCTTGCCTTTAATCCACACTTTCACGATTTCAAGCAGTAAAGAGGTAATGTTGCTCTGGAGAATAACCAAGGTATTAGGGAATTGACTAGAAGCATGGAAACCAAATAGCAAGCATGTCTAAGATCTCTCTGTACAGAGAGATTACTGCCAGTTTCAGCCAGTATGTCTTGAATATTGGCTGTGGTATGAGAGAACAGCTGAAAGGATGCATGCAGGCTTATGGATGCTAACCTGGAAAATAGTATGTGTGGAACTGGTTGTAGCAAGGCCACTTTTAGATCTCTGTGAAGTTAATGTCTGTGCTTAAAAAATAGGATGAAGACTTGAGCTCAGAAACAAGCTGTGTGCCCTGTGGCACGTTTGGAAAAATTAGATTTGTGTGTGTGTTTTCAGAAGCACGCAGAAGCGCAGCTTTTTTTTGGCATCTGGTATAGATGACCAGCAAGGAAAGGTTTGACGTCTTATCACAAAACCAAAAGGACAATTTATTGGAAATGTCAAGAAATAAATCATGGAGCCTGCTAAACAAGTTCTTGGCTTGTGCATATTTAAAAGCAAAGGGACTTGAGTGGTTCTTCTAGTTTACAAACTTGGATGCCTAAACACATTGCTTGGAAACTGATATGAGCAAATAGTTTGTTCTGAATGTCATTGAAAGTGAAACAGAAAAAAACTGTGTTTTTTGGCTAGTCTGTCATTTGCACAATTTTTGAGGCTAATAAGGTAGGAAAAAGGAAAGTAGTATGGAAATCATGACATGATCCTGTAAGCCAGGTATTAAAATTTTACAGAGCCCTTTAGAGAGTGTTTTAAAGCTGCAACTTGTCATATTCGTGGTGGTGGTGATGCTGAAACACATCTGCAAAAGCTGGGTGTTTTAGCTGAAAGTTTATGTGAAAATATGTTAGTTTTGACCAAGTTGTAATCAGTCATTGAATTTGAAGATGGTGTTGGTGAGACAGAAAATGCTCATTTGCAATCCTGGGACAAAAGAGCACAGGGTAAAATTGCTGTTTGCTTGGAGTGAACAGAATATACATGTATTTTTTTAATATTGCAGAATTTTTACTGCCCCTGCTTAATATATATATGTATATGCTATGTCATATAGTATAATAATCTGTCAGTTCCATTGTTTTAAATTATGATTGAAGTGAAAACCAAAGAATGCTTTACTATTACGTAGCATCTCTTAATAAGGCCTTGGTGCTTCATTGCAACATTAGAATGGCTGATTGTTTCGGTTGTGAATTTTGTGAAACAGTAAAGGAAGGGGCAGAGCTTGAAAAAATTTCTAATGGTAGGTGTTCTAGAGATGGGACAATAGTGCTAGGGTTTCTGAAGTTGGGAAATAGGGAAGAAAGCCTTAGTCTTAACATTGTACACTTGGAACAGGATTGAATTGGCTTGATAAACTGGTGTTGTTCAGTTGAATTAATGGAGAAGGAGACTGAATTTTCTTGAGTGTTTTATTTCTTTGTAGATCTATCAGAGCAACTTTGTTTTGGAGATGCTGGAGTGAGTGCAGAGGAGGGCAAAGAAGCTGGTGAGGGGCCTGGAGGATAAATCTAATGAGGAGTGATTGGGGGAGTTGGGACTGTTTAGTTTGAGGAAGAGGAGGTTGAGCGGAGACCTCATCACTCTACAACTGCTTGAAAGGGCATTGTAGGGAGGTTGATGCTGCCTCTTCTCACGGGTAATTAGCCATAGAAGGAGAGGGACTGGCTGCAAGCTGCATCAGGGTAGGTTTAGGCTTGACGTTAGGAAAAAATTCTTCACAGAAAGAGTGGTCAGTCACTGGAATGGGCTGCCCAGGGAGGTGGTGGAGTCACCATCCCTGACTCTGTTTAAGAGTAGATTGGATGTGGTGTTGAGGGTATGGTGTAGGGAAGAACTTTGTAGAGAAGGGCTGATGGTTGGACCAAGGGCCTCTTCCAACCTGAATGATTCTATGATTATATGATCTACTCGATCCAAGTCAGATTCAGGGTAAAAATTCAGGCAAAAGGCAGAACTATGATTCCATGATTTTTTAGCATTGCATATTTCCTTACGGTCTGTCTAAAAGTGCTTAATTTTCTAGTTGTAATATCTTTTTACTGATTTATTTTTTATCACTCATTGGTCTGTCATATGCTATGCTAGTTTACTTTGAGAAAATCTTGTAGAATTACTGTGATTTGCAGGGAGGTATGTGAAGGTGGTTGCCTGCAAAATTATGTGTAGAGTGAGGATCTACAAAATTCTCTGCTGAGAAAGGATTCCGGAATCTGGAAAGTGTATTGCAGGATAATAAGAGACTTCAGCCTGCCTCCTTGAGATGTGCTGTTGCATTCTTTTAAACATTGTTATTCTTGTCCATACAGATGAGAAATGTAAATGGAATGATACTGGGAATAGCTGGGAAAAAAAGAATCTTCATGGTAGAAAATCAGTAATTACCATGGTGCTCTCAGCTTTTGCACCACTTCACTGTACCCAAGCTGGCACTTAATCGTTGTATTTGTTTATGTCATTTAGTACCACAAATGTATACCTCTATGCAACTGTTAAACTTTCTGAGGCATTTGTGAAAGGAAGATATTAAATACAAACACTTTGCAAGTGCTCCCTGCAACAAAATAAAATCTCTCCATCAGTTAGGAAACAGACACCATATCATGTTATTGATCACAACCAAGCAAAATACTCAATTTTATCTTGCTGTAGAATTCAGAAAAACTTTTAATAATTCAGGGTGACATTCTACAAAAGTGCTGCATTAGTTTGAGCATCTGTGGTGGAGGAACAGAAGGTTAAATTAAGTGATTAAACTGATCTTGAGTGTTTTAGTGCGTTGACAGTTGTCTTAAATGTAATGGTGCAGTTGAAACTGCAGCTTTTTTTGGGCAATCATGAAAATGAGTACCCCCATCTGAGTTAGCCATCTGTAATTTCTTGTTCTCACTTAGCAACTACGTTGTGACGTTTTAAAAGCCACATATATAGGCTTAAGCATCAGAAAATTATAAAGTANCTGGGAGCTGTTTGAAATTGCAGCCTCTGTGTACAATGGATAAGAAGGAATATCTCATTACAGTGTGCATTCATTCAGATAACACACGTGGCACATGTTTAGCACAGGAGAGGGCTCTGAGAATTTCACGGAAATGTTCCTTTTATGAGCTGAAACTGTAGGTAATTTCCACTGAGCATCTCCTCTCTAGATAGCAGTTAGTTTTGCAGTTTGCCATGTTTACTTTCAGACAGGCTCTTAAAAATCACCAGAGA
>VZTM01022049.1:21018-32446 GCA_013400555.1 Jacana jacana | reverse complement strand
TAGAATGGACGGAAACTTTTTCTCTGAGAGATCTCTAACATGGTTCTTTTACAAGGTTTCTGCCTGCCTACAACAAAGTTATAAGAATTGCTAAGAATTTGGAGCAACTCTCTCAAAATGTTATCACCAAACATCTTGAAGAACTGGAAGTTATTGGAAGTGATCAACACAGATTTACCAAGGGTAAATCATACTTGACCAGTCCAATAGCCTTCTGTGATGTAATAACTAGATCGCTGGATAAAGGGAGAACAGCAGATGTCATCTACCTTGACTTCAGCAAGGCTTTTTACACTGTCTCACATGACAATCTTATAAGGAAACTGAGGCAGTGTGGCCTAGATGAGGGGACAGGGAGATGGATTGAGTGATAGAACTCAGAGGGTTGTAATTAATGGAGTGGGGTCAAATTGGAGGCCTGTAACCAGCGGTGTTACCCAAGGATCTATAGTCTCTCCAGTCTTGTTCAGCATATTCATCAATAACCTGGATGTGTGGACACTGTATCCTCAGCAAGTTTGCTAACGATACCAAACTGGGAGGGCTGGCTGACACTCCAGATGGATGTGTCACAATCTAGTGTGACCTGGACAGGCTGGAGAGCTGGGCAGAGAAGAACCTAATGAGGTTCAACAAGGGAAAGTGTAGTGCCTTGCATCTGGGGAGAAAGAATGCCAGGCACTGATATAGGTTAGGGGTGGACCTGCTGGAAAGCACTTCTGAGAAGGACCTGGGGGCTCCCTGCGCCAGCAATGTGCCCTTGTTACAAGAAGGCCAGTGGAATCCTGGACTGTACAGGAAAGAGTGTGGTCAGTAGGTCCAGGGATGTCATTCTCCCCCTCTGCTCTGCACCGATGAGGCCACAACTGGAATACTGCACCCACTTTTGGGCTCCCCAGTTCAAGAGAGACAGGGAACTACTGGAGAGAGTCTGGCGTAGGGGCGACAAAGATGATTAAGGGATTGGAACATGTTCCTTGTGAGGGAAGGCTGGGAGAGCTGGGACTCTTCAGCTTGGAGAAGGCTGAGAGGAGACCTTATTAACACATAAATGTATCTAAATGGGGTTGAAGGAAGATGGAGGCAGATTCTTTTCAGTGGTTCCCAGTGACAGGATGAGGAGCAACGGGTACAAGGTGGAACACAGGAAGTTCCATTCAAAGATGAGGAAAAACTCCTTTCTGGTAAGGGTGACAGAGCCCTGGAACAGGCTGCACAGGAAGGTTGTAGAGTCCCATTCTCTGCGGACCTTCACGACCCTCCCGGATGCAGCCCTGAGTAACGTGCTGTAGGCAATCCTGTCTTAGCAGGGGAGGATCTGTAGAGGTTCCTTCCAACTCTGACAATTGCATGATTCTGTGATCCCGTGATTTGGTTTTATTAATAAGCTTGTTCAATGATTAGGAAAAAAGTGTGTGAAACGTATCTTAATCTGCCTGTATAAACAGGCAGTATTTCTTATAGTAATTGCAATTAGTATCATGGGAAGGGTTAGAAGGATGAACACATTTAAAAAGCAAGTGTTTAATTTCCAACCTATACTTGATCAATATAAAAAACACTAAATAGCTTTATCTAACTGCTAGATAAATGACAGCACTAATTAAGGAGACTTTTAGAGTTGTAAGTTGGCAAGTTTTAAACCTTTTCGTTAATTTTAAGGCAAAGAAATGAATGTGACAGTCAGCACACCAGATTCTGATCTTTATTTTCTATCAAAACAAATTTTGAATATCCAAATTTTGAAAATCCCTTTCTCTTTTGCCAAAAAGGTCCACAACAAAGCTGAAAAAATTAATTTTGCTTTATGAAACTGGAAAAAAAGCAGAAGGAAAAAAAAACAATTAATTTGAACAAACAAAATCAGATTTCCTTTAGGGAAATAAAAGAGTAATTTGGAATTTGCCAAAAAATGTCATCTGTTCTAAAATTCAATATTTTGACTTGTTGTTCAGTTTCCAAGTCTTTTGTCTTTTCTTCTATTTCCACGCCCCGCACACCCCCACCCCCATTTTTAAGGTCAACTTTAAAATGACAAATGCTGTTCCAAAAGAAGAAGCTGAAACATATTACCATGAAAAAGATTAAATCTTTCAGTAGTTCTGAAAAACATTTTGTATAAAGAGAAGCTTTTTTCTTTTGGCAAAATAGCTCTTTGAATTCAATGCAAATTCTTGGACAGTTTTGGTCCCATCAAACATTATTCAGTAAGTTTCCTCTTCCCTGAAAATATTGAAACTTATTTCTTATTACTTTTCCTTCTGGTACACAGGTCACAACCCTGAAGTTATCTTACTCTAGCTATGTCTGTCCCCTAGTACTGTTTCATGTTCATCCAGCTGCAATGCTGTGGAGTTTTCATTTTCAAAATAAAGTCTGGCATTCTTATTGGCAATGTAAAAGTATTCTATAGCAATCATTTTCTAGTGCACATCTTTTTATTTTATTTTACAATTCCTCTCACAGCTAAGAAAAGCAAAAAGAAAGAGGAGCACCTGAACATGCACTTTTGAAGTCTCGTACTACATGACTATGCACCCTGCATGATGGTAACCAATTCACATTAAAAAAGTTTGGAAGAAGTAACTAACATCTACAATTATCTTCTCTTGATACTGAGGTTATTTTTTATCAAAAGTAGCTAACTCTCAAACCAGTGCACTTGAAATAAAGGTTAACCTAAAGCAAACTACACAATAAGCAGTATGTTAATCTGCAGGCAGCCTGATGGTTGGACCTGATTATCCCAAGGGTCTCTTCCATCCAAAGCATTCTATTCTATTCTATTCTATTCTATTCTATTCTATTCTATTCTATTCTATTCTATTCTATTCTATTCTATTCTATTCTATTCTATTCTATCCTATCCTATCCTATCCTATCCTATGATTCTATTCTATTCTATGATGCCAGGTCCTTCTCCATAAAGGAACCTGTAGATAATGTTAGATATCTAACATCACTTTGGGGTAAGACTAGTCCAGATGCGAAAAACGATACACAATTTTCATACCACCATGGACAGGTGAGAGCAAATGATTGGAACCTATTGCTAGATCAAATAAAGGATTTTGTTGCCTGAAGTTTGACTGAGCCATACAAGATTGGTATGCAAAGCCTTTGCTTGGTGTTAGAGGTGATTAATCTGATCTGGAGGTACCTTTTTGACTACACATATTTCTAAAAAAGTTAAAAGTAGTTTCTGTGTTAAAAAACAGACCACACTGAGCATTTGACCACTTCATTGTTTGCACTCCACTTAAACTGTAATGTTAAGAAAGAGAAGGGCACCCAAGTCCTCTGTTTAATCCTTTATTCCTTTATTTATTCTTACTTCACATGCATTAGAACCACAGCGAGGAAAAGTCCAGCCCTGGAGACACCTGAGTTCATGTATGGATGGTCTATACAATTAACTGCAAACAAGTAGCACATCAAGTGAATGCAATCCAATGTGTGGATAAAGACTGCAAAAAAAAGATGCTCTGTGTCTGTCTGTCTGCCTCTGCCTCTCTAAGATTTTAAATTCCTGTGAGCCCAGTGATAATAAGGAGCAGAGAAGCAGGAGAGATGCAGACAGTGTGCTCAGCTGCTATTATCCCATGTGACCTCCTGCCCCATAGATGTGAGACCCAGGAGTAGTACATGCTGCTTCTCACCAGGGAAAAGGGAGGGTGCTGAAGTTTCATGGGCACATTGGGACCTGAGAGAAAGCCATGTGCAGGTGCGTGTGGAAGCAAGGGCTCCTCAAGGAGCAGGGTTATTGATGTCAATGGTGCAGGGCAATAGCAAATTATTGTTGTGTGAAGCTGTTAGCTCAGCAACTATTGATAAAACTTCTTTTTTATCTCGAGAACCACAAAGACCAAGGCCAGCTCCCTCAGCACTCAGAGGTCCTAAGCAATGCAGAAGAATATGTATATTTATCATCTGGGAACTTCCTGCTGCCTTTCCAATAGCCTCTGAGCTGCCATACAGGTGACACCAGTGCACCAAGACAGTGATGAATGCTCAGAAATCCAACAGAACAGCGTTGAAAATTTCCCCATCCCCTGCTGTTTCTGGAGAATAATAGCACTCATGTTCAGAGCACGGCACCTGTATCACCTCTGCTTTAAAAGCTTCTGCATGTAACTTACCACAAGCCATATCAGAAGTTTCTAGCAGAGCCAGGAATGCAGCTGCGATGGCTTACCTCCCTCTGTTTAATCATAAGGTTCCTCTATTATATTTGTTGAGAAGCAGTGTTTTGTATTTATGCACTGACTGTTTTAACCACAAGACCATCCTTCTTCCGTATTATCTTAGATAAGGGAAAACATTTTTGTGTTAATGCACTGAACATTTTAATTGACTATTTCCAGCTAACAGAATATTGCATCTTCTCACATGTAGAAGAGATGAGTATGTGTACAACTCCATATGTAATTTTTAATGAAGTCAAAATTAAATAAGACTTCTGATAATTAAAAATAGATACTATATCAAATATATACAAATTAAGAAAAGAAATCATACAGTAATTTAATGCCCTAGGTACTGAAATAATAATGCTTTTGAGTAAAGGGAAAAATATGTGAAAAACACTTGATACAGCGAAGGTGGATATTGTACATTAACTTTTATGTGATTTAATATTTGCCCAGATTCCAAAAGGAATTCTTTGTTAATCTTTTAGTAAAAATGGAAGCGGTTGCTGTGAAATGCTCACAAACCCCACCATTGGGAACTACTTGCTCCTCAATTGTTTGATAATAATTACAAGACAAAGCTGGAAAATTTTTTAAAATCCCCAAGATTATCCTGCCTGAGAAAGAAGAATTACTGTCATTATAGAATTTTCTCTGAACACAGATGCACATTCATAAACTCACACAGATTTATATATATATTCACTAATATTAAAAAGAGCCGAATTTTGGCCATACAAGACATTTGAGTGAAACTTGGTTTAGATCCACAACATGCTAAGGTGCTTTGCAGATCCATGTCTTGTAAGGGTGGAATTCTGTTTTGTGTATCCCATGCAGGGTTTAGCATGAGATCACTCCCGGCTTATGAAGCTAAAGCTGTTCTTAATAGAAATAACTATTTACAGACACATTGCATCTGCCACTGGGAGTGTAAGTTGAGCAAAAGATTCCTTCCCACCCTTTCAGCTGTCCCTTTTCTTCAATAAGTATGTGCTTATCTCTCTAATGCTGGGAGTTCAGAGCTCTGCAGGACCAGGCAGGGATAGAAGAGGTGGACATTCAAGGTAAAACTGCTATTTTGATTTGATATCCATGCTACTTCTGAACAAGGTGAATATTGCTACTTAACTCTTTTGTAATGAAGTGTGCAAATTAGACCTATCAGTTGCTTTGTTGACTCTGTCTCTCCTGTTCTTTGCTCCCTAGATGAAGAACAGAAAAAGTCCAGCATTTTCTTTACTTTGTTTGGAAAGAAGATAAACATAAATGATTTTGCTTGAGAAACAGAAATGCTTCAGTTCAGAATGCCTCATTCAAAAGTACACGTAAGTTTTAATGGGGGGGAAAGAAACTTGAGATACTGTCTTGTTTGCATTTTCCATTACAGAAATACGGGATATTTCTGTCTCAGTCCACTGACAATTCTTTTCTTCAGAGAAAAGATGAAAATGGTTTAATCACAGCATTTTATCCACAATGATTAGTAAATTAGAGAGATGGGGACACAGCAGAGGAAACCTCAGTGGTTACACTGCAACACTAAAGTAGTGCTGCCAAGATAATATAGTCATTCTTCTACGAAAGAAAAAGAAGAGCAAGAATAGCAGACCAAGAATAAACAGTCTAAATTTTCTCTGGATCTTTATTCCCATAAAATTTTCTGATCTAATTCATCTCTTGTTTTAGCTAAGAAAATTATGCCTCTCAGGTAGAGTTGCACTGACATCCCTGTTAGTTTTAAAACAGCTGCACAACAAATAGTTCCACGTATTTATTTAGATTAGGGCAAAAAAAGAAAGGGGCTGTCTATTGAAAGCACAGGTACCTCCACCTTGGCTGAAAAACAAATATATAAACAAAAATCAAGTAGGAATTTCAATGGTGACCACACCAAAGAACAGAACTGCATCCCATAAAACGTAAAGCACCCTTTTGGTGCAAACTACAGCCTTTATAGAAGTTTACCTTGCAGCATGCAATCTTATCTGATAATATTTCTGGAAGAAATTTCACTCCTCACAACTGGGCAAGGTGCATGCATAATTTTATTAATGTATATGGCTAAGGCCACCTCAGTGGGCTAGCAACCTCCATATTAAATGCATAATGCATTACCTTTCCTCCACCTTTCTGTATGAATCATATCTTTACTCCTTAAACTAGATGCCACGATAAAAGCCCCACTCTGTCTCTCTTCAGTGTCTTTCTTTTGGGATAAGATCAGGACAATTTGACATTATGCAATTTAATGCAATGTACAAATGGTAATCTTTCATTTCTTTCTGACGCTGGTGATCTGCCAGTAAACACAGTTGGGAACCTCTCCATTTACTTGAACCCAATTTCTCTGAAGCTTCAGTTGTCCATTTAAACACAATGAAAATTTTAACTGATGCTCTAAGTGCTGCTTAAGAGTAATTTCATTTCGGCAATAACCAGTAACTAGCTCCACTGTACCTTTGGAGCTAATTTTCCCTGCTGACTTCAAATGGGTATGAACTCCCACATCTATCCCTCTAAAATTTTCAGCTTAACTTTTTAAAGTATGTTCTATTAGCTTTTTTCCCCCCATTGTGTTAAATATTGAGCTTTGGATTCGCAAGTTCAAGATTCAGATTTATTTTTTTTTCTGAAGTACGTTTCTAGGAGATACTTTCACGTGTAGTACTGCAGAGCTTTGCTCCTTCCTATTTCAGATGCTAATAACTGCTTTGAAGGCTCTCTCTTTACTTTGTTGAAAAGTTTATTTTGCAGTACAGGTGACAGAGCTTTGCTTTACTGCTGAATAGAAACTGCAATGATTTCTCTTCTCTGTACCCTTACTTCTTCAAGCACATTCTGTATTCAAACCACTTAGACACAATGGATGCTTCCATGGACACAAGTTGCCCATGTGTGTACAAAGGGTAGCTCCTACCAGAAGAAGCATTCACCATCTGTGGGAGGGCAGACAGAAGGTTATACAAGAAGTATCTACATCACAGGAAAAGACTCTTAGGAAACCTTGTCAGTGGCAATGGTTGTATTTTTACACAGACAGGAGCTGCTCAATATCTCCCATTACTTTTAGTACCCACGTAGAGATGCTTCAGACTGCAACAGGGGGACCAAGGAACAAAAAAAACCCTGTAAATAATACCATGTTATTAATACTGCTCGAGAGACAGAAATGTATGTCTTGTAACATTAAGAAATTGAAGTTAGAAGTTTGCTAAAGACAAATGAAGCATATGGGAGAGAATCACAGTAAATTGGCTGAGACAGGAAGGGACCCCTGGAAGTGTCTTGTCCACCTCCCTGCTCAGAGCAGGGTCACCTACAGCAGGTTGTCCAGAGCAGTTTCCTGTCAGATTTCAAACATCTCCATAGATGGAAACTGCACAACCTCTCTTGACAACCTGTTTCTGTGCTCAGTCACCCTCCCAGTATTTGTGTGTATATATATGTATGTATTGTTGAAATGGAATTTCCTGTCTTTCACTCTGTGCCCACTGACTCTTTGTCACTGAATATCACTGAGAAGAGTCTGTCTTTGCCTTCTTACATCAGGTATTTATACATATTGACAAAATCCCCCTGAGCCTTCTCTTCTCTGTGCTGAACAAGTCCAGCTCCCTGAGCCTCTCCTTGTATGTCAGATGCTCCCGTCCCATCAATGCTTCTGTGGCCCCTCTCTATAGATGCTCCAGTATGTCCCTGTCTCCTTTGTACCAGGGAGCCCAGACTTGTATCCAGCAGTCCTGATTTGTCTCACTGGGACTGAGTAGTTGGGAAGGGTCGCTGTCCTCGGCCTGCTGACAATACTTTGCCTAATGCAATCTATGAGGTTGTTGGAGCTCTTTGATGCAAGAGTGTTCATGTTCATGTTCAACTTGTCCACCAGGACTCCCAAATCTTTTTCCACAAAGCTGCTTTCCAGATGGTATGACCTATTCCCAGGGGCAGGACTTTTCCTCTGATGAACTTCATGAGATTTTGTCAGCCCACTTCTCCAGCCTGTCTAGGTTCTTCTGAAATGGCAGCACAGCCACCTGATGTATCAAACAGTCCTCTCTGTTTTGTATCACCTGCAAACTTGCTTAGGACACACTCTGTCCCATTATCAAGGTTATTAATGAAGATTTTAATCAGTATCAGCTCTTGGAACATACATATTCTAGTGACTGATCTCCACCTGGGCTTTGTGGGGCTGGTCACAAGCCTCTGAGCCCAGCCATTCAGTTAGCTTTACATCTACTTCACTGTCCTCTTATCTAGATCGTACTTTATCAGTTAATGAGTATGTTATGGGAAGCAATGTCCAAAGACTTGCTGAAGTCAAAACAGACAATATAATTTGCTCTTTCTTAATCCATTAAGCTAGCCAACTAATAGTAGAAAGCTATCACAGAATCTTAGAACCATAGAGTTGTCTAGGTTAGAAGGGATCTTTTAGATCATCAAGGCCAGCCATCAACCTAACACTGACAAAACCCACCATTAAACCATGTCACAAAGCACTACATCTACCTGGCTCTTAAATACGGCCAGGCATGATGATTCCACCACTTCCCTGGGCAGCCTGTTCCAATGCTTGATAACACTTTCAATGTAAACATTTTTCCTAATACCCAGTCTAAACCTCCCCTGGCACAGCTTGAGGCCATTTCCTCTTGTCCTACTACCTGTCATTTGAGAGAAGAAACTGACCCCCCTCCTCTAAAACCTCCTCCTTTCAGGCAGTTGTAGAGTGTGGTAAGGTCTCCTCTCAGTCTCCTTTTCTCCAGGCTGAACAACTCTAGATCCTTCAGCTGCTCCTCATAAGATTTGTGCTCCAAACCCCTCACCAGCTTTGCTGCCCTTTTCTGGACACACTCCAGCCCCTCAATGTCTTTCTTGTAGTGAGGGCCTCAGAAATACCATCTGTCAGGCGTGATATCCTCTTTCTAAACCTGTGCTAACTACTTCCAGTATTGTCCTTCGTGTGCCTCAAAATGTTTTCCAGAATTAGTTGCTGCATCACCTTCCCCAGGATTGAGGTGACCCACTTGTAGTTCCTTGGGTCCTCCTTCTTGCCCTTCCTGAATATAAGAGGAACATAAACTGTACAGTAAGCTGTGCCCTGCCATTGAGTGCAACATGCACCCTTTCTATGTTCAACAAAATTGAATATATATAATACCAACCCACAGAACCTAATCCTCTAATTTTATCCTTAGACACTACTCAAAACCTCCCCCTGAGTTTATTTAGGTGCTTCTGAAAATGTTATTCTCAAGCTTTTACCTCTGTAGGCCCCTGATGTCAGCTGAGATAGAGGCCATTCAATTAATGCTGCTTAGGGTGAAGCTTTCCTTCCACACACAGGCCATCAGAGTTCTCAAAACCTCTCTGTTGTTTGGCATGAATTTTGAAAAAAGAATGCTTATATCGATGGACTGTAATCACTGCCTGTGTGATTGTTACTTAAAATAGCCAAAAGAGAGAGCTAACGAAGAGCAGCAGCTTAAATGGCAAGGGCTGGTTCTCTGTTTCGCCCTAAAGATTTCTAAAGCTTCTGGTTTTTTTTTTTTTCTGGAAGAGAGATCTTTCCTTTGGCAGCCACTTTTCAGAGAGGTTGACCTCTGCTTGTTATCACCATCACTGAAAGGTAGCGCGGTTGCCTTTGTTACAGGGAACCAGACTCCCAAAGGGACTCCTGTGTTTGCTCTCAACTTCCCTGACCGACACAAGGATATCTCCCAGGTCTTAACTCCCCTTAGCTTATCTCTCCTCATGTCTAAACTCCAGTTTAGGGAGCATGTGGAAAGGAATATTTCAGAGCACAGCGACCCTTCGCTCTCCCACCAGCATTTCTTTCATAGGTACCTTTGAATCTGCAGCTCTTAGGCATACAAAATCTGTATAGCAATTAGTCTTCTAAGTAGATATATTAGCTTTTGAGTGTACCATGATTGAATTATCTTAAAGTTCAAGTGTTAAGGCTCGATTGATTTATCTTGGCTCTTGGTCCTTCCCCGTAACTCTACTGCAGCGCTCTGCGGGCGTGCTGCAGCAGGTGCCGAAAACTCTTTGGCCCTTTGGATCTATGGGAAAAGATTTTCCCACAACTGTCACTTCTAGCTTTAAAAGTTGGTGTGGTTCGGGTACGTAAGCAATAATATCAACTTTTATAACAAAAGGTGTCAAGTTCACATGGTACACGGGATTATATAGCAAACCTCCCATTCAGTTGCATTTTCCTGTCTCTGGGAATTATAACTGCTGAAGAGACTGTAATATGTCACGGCCAGGGTGTTCTGCTTTTTATAACCTCTGCGAGGTACAATGATACTGTCAGAAAGGAGGAAAGAACTGAGAAGACTGAAAAAATGCTAAAAAGTTATTCAACCGAAAATCTGCCCTAAATTATTTCCGCAGTTTTACTCCTCATAGGGGCAGTTAACTGAAATGAAAAGCATTTTTCTTTCAATAAATTGAATAAAGACAGTAACAATTTTATGTCTTCTGAGGAGATGCATGCAGTTTAACTGCCTAAAATGTGTGAGACAGTACGATGACCAAACAGGTGGCAGAAAGGTTGTAACTACAAGCCCTCTACCTCTGTTGAGGTTGGACTTGGCAAAGTATTGATTTGACAGAGTAGCTCTAAAATTGTGATAAATAAATCCCATCCCACTGAACTGTTCAGCAGCAATCTCCCACCTGGGTCTGCTAATTTCATTACAGACGAACAAGGTCAGGTTGCCTGGGATACTGAAGGCATCCTGGACAGACTGGTAAATGGTCCAGCTGTATGTTCTAATACTTAATGCTTTCTGTTTTCTATTTTCTCCTCCCCTTTGGCTTGATCCGAACCAAAATGTGTCAATGGAAATACATCAATCAATGAGGAAGCTCAGGACTGGACCTTTGAGACAACTTTTACAATTCAGTATTTTCAAAAAACAGCAGTAAGTTCAAGTCACAGGGAGTCTGAAATATTCTTACGACAACTGATAATCTAGAACAAAGAAAAACTGTAAGGACAAATTCACCATTCAGCACAGCATACTTTGCTCCGTTAAAAAGGAAAGTTATTTTTTCCTCTGCAAATGAGACAATATGATGGGGAAATTAAATTAAATGGTGATGTTATTCCCCTGGGGCAAAACAATTCTATTCAATAAATTAATTTTACATCAGTAGCTCTTTCCTTTCTTGAAACTGACAGTAATAACCTGACAGCTTAAAGCTTTAATAAACTTCAAGAACTG
>VZTM01022049.1:4568-20246 GCA_013400555.1 Jacana jacana | reverse complement strand
TTTCTTTCTTTCTTTCTCTCTTTCTCTCTTTCTCTCTTTCTCTCTTTCTCTCTTTCTCTCTTTCTTTCTCTTTCTCTCTTTCTTTCTTATGTTAGAAGGAAAATCATCAGCAGTAGTGTCTATCCACCAATAAACCCACCATACTCAGAATCCCATGATGTTACCTCAGTATCTTAAATCTTTGCATAGGAGAACTTGTGCAGCTGCTGCCGTGTCTTGTGAAAAACTGCAAGGGGAAATAAAGGACTCCGACTTTCTTCCTCAATCTCTTTTTTATTTTTAATTCTCAAAGTCAGCCCACAAGTGCAAATATTAACCCCCAGCCCTAGAATAAGTCATCTCTTTTATCATTCTTCTCATAAAAACTTTATGTTTCTCCGAAAGTATTTTACAGCTGTGACTGAAAGCGCTGCGACAGATTCCGGTAGAAGAGGACCAAGAGAAAGCCTGGGAAGTCAGCCAGAAATTAAGAATGATTCCCCTTTTGCACCCGCTCCAGGGTATGACATCATCCCCTGTACTTCGATGCCTCCGTACAAAGCCTCCGGATAACGAGCCAAACATATTGTGCCAAATATCTTTGCTATTATTATCATTTTTCATTTGGGGATGATTCTGATAAATGATTTGTAAATGCAAAAAGGCCATTAAATGGAATAATAAGGAGTTGCTCAATTCTTCAGCTGCACTGAGTAGTTCCAATTAGAGTCTGAAGGAGGAATATTGCCTTTCTATCAGTCAAGCCTGTGACACAGCACATCTCCCTGAGGTCATGGGTCCTGGATACTCAAAGAAAGATGTCACTTGTATTCTCAAATAGATTATAGAGGTTTGCAAATCAGTAAAAATAGGAGTCTCCCTAAAGCATTCATTGGGTAGCTGGGCAGAAAGGGCACTTTAATGGCCGAAACTCAAGGCCCTAGAGCACTATCATTATTCAAAGGACATTTTGGAATACTGAGTAATTAAGTTGAGTATTTGTTAGTTATTTCTCAGTACTGAATAGGACAATTACTTTTAAATGTTTAACATCATTTCAATTAGATGAACACTGTCTTTCACCTATTCATAACAGCAAACCATTAAAAGAAGATGCAAACAGAAAATAGTACAGCCTTAAGGACAGGAAATATTGCTGTTTACCACCCTCCACCCCACTTCCCAACTTCTCCTTCTGCTGGTCTCAGTGAGCACTAAGTAATTTTAGGACACATAGTGTCTAACAGAACTAAGACTTCTGGCTTAGATACTGAAAAGTACAGTCTAATGTTGTAGCTGGGTAAATTACAAAAAGAGAATATTCAGAAGTTTTTTGATGTTTTTGTTTTGCTTTTTTAATTTGGGAGTTGTGCAGTGCATTGTCAATCTGAGGACTTGGTAAGCGGTGAGTGCAACGTAGAACTAGTGCTGTCACCATTGCAGTCAGTGGAAAGCCTTTCCTCAAGTTGATTAGGAGTATAGGTAGACTCTCTACAGCCAGCTTAGGTTTAATTAACACCCCTTGCTAAAGTTATGAGGAGGTGGGTTTGCATATATGCAAGTGCACTTGGGGCCCCAGACATAAAAAGGCAAGAATGAGAAGGCATTCTGGTAAATTCGCTATTCAATTCTACTGAAAATATTGATTTAAATTGATTCCCTGCCTCTACTGTTTTTCACTGAAAACAAACAAGCAGTCATTTTTAAGCCCTAGGGCCTATGAGCTTTGGTAATTATGGAAATTTTTTTTGAAAGACTCAAAAAACCAAATTGAACATGGTCAGGCAACTTTATTAAAACCTTATATTAACAATACCTAAATTCAGCCCTAATACTCAGCAAGTCACAGGGTCTGGAACATGGTCTTAGCCATTCTTACAAGGTCACCCAGGTGATTTCATTTGACATACGGCAGCAATTCGGCCTCCATTTCTTTTCCCACCGGGCTTATTTAACATACATATCAGAGATGTGATTCTTTATAGTATTATTGGCATAATGATAATGTCTTTATAATAATAGTGATTTTACATTTTATTAAAAACATTAATAGGGAATTACTGCTGCTATGAAAACAGCAAAGAAAAAGAATTAATTGTACACTTTCATTCTGTAAATTCCATCTTTCAGTGTCAAACAAAATGTCATTATAATTTCTTTTTTAAAGCACCAAATTTGAAACAAACAGACCATTAGACTTTTAGTACCAAATAACTCAGATTATTCAATGAGCATATGAATGTTTATTGTTTGAAGTTTATTGTTTACTCCCATTTTCATACCTATTTATTTTTTAGTAAAGTATTTGAATGTGGATAAAATAACTAGAACATTCATTATGTGTTATCACTGCCATTAGCTATTGGCTTCTCTTAAAAACTGTAGTTTGGAAACGTATTTACAACTGGTAGAGACTAAGTAGGGAAGAGCCCTTCAGTTTCCCTCAGCTTACTGACACATGTATCTGAAAAGCCTGAGGTGGCTGCCTCACACTGCCATTAAGACCCAGCTCAGTCCTGCCTGGAGGCACCCTCCATGCCTCAGGTTTACAACATCCCTCACACAACAAGTGTTTCTTCTCAGCTTTCAGGATCAAACCCACAGTTTTTCTCTATCGCATTGGATGTTTTGTGTGGTTCAGCCCCTTCATCTCCCACTCTTGTGTCCATTTTTCACCTGCTTTCCAGCTGTCCTGTGGACAAAGAGCAAGCAGGCCCATTAAGGATGTAGTAGGGTGAGGATGGAAAGAGCTGATGCCTTGACAGTGTGAGAAAGAGAGGGCAGGTCTACCCATATAAATGTGTCAAGAACATTCTTATTTCAAACACACACACACACATCCCTAATTATTAAATTCTGTCCGAGGCACTATTACCATTAAGTCCTTGGAAAAGAGATGAAACAGGAAGAAAAGGATGTGTACACTTATTGGGTGGGATTCATCTCACTTAACTTTAGACATCTAAAAATTATTCATCTGAGTTAGTCATCCCTGACTACCCTCAAAGTCAGCAGAGAGAAATAGGCACACCTAAAACACATTCATCCTTCCTATCTTAGAAGAAGATGAATTGCTCTTTAGTGTTACCTGCTTCTCTCCATTGATTATAAAGGGGAGCATAAAGTAAATAACTCAGACAACTGCCTCTTAGACATTTGGAAATTAGGCAATATGAATCTTTTCCCTTCTTTACCCCTGAGAAGGACTGATTTTCATCCTCAGAACTTTGAATTAATAAAAAGGCATCTGAAGTCTGATTGCATTTTGGTTGCATTTTTTTTTTCCAAGCATTGTTGTTAAATTGAAATTTTGCAGTCACAGCTGCATTTGAGGCACTTAAACTGTGAGGCTGTGATTCTATGCAGGAATATATTGAAGACTTCCAGCAGGCTTCTGGACCAATCACCTAGAGAAATAAATACACACAAAAGCTTGGGTGACCAGAGATTCTACAAACAGTCAGAAATGTGTTGATCAAAGGTGGGATTCTTCATGTATAAAATATTAAAAATAAACAGAATTAATATTCAGTGTAAATACAAATCACTACTAATACCTCTGAAAAACCTGTGAAGTGAAAAATCTTTCCAAGTTTCATTTTAGTATTCTAGATTAGCTAATTCACAAATAATAAAAGTAACAATTCACCTCTGTAAAATGACATAAAAGTCATTGGTTCTGTAAGTCTTCCTAAGGACTTTGAAAGTCCTTGAAAGATTTGAATTAAAACTGAATTATTTTTGACTGTGATAAAAATACGGCTCTGACTATTTTCCCAAAGTGTGTACATTGAATTTAGTTTGCAGCATTGGTTAGGGTAGAACTTTTTTTCTTCTGAATTAGTCTCATAAACTTATTGAGGAAAAAAGGTACCATCATTTTGATCAGTATCTTCACGTTAACAATATTTCAATATAAAAGATCATTGCTCAGTTTCTTTTCTGAGTTGGAGACATTTAAATAACAGCTTTCATGAAGGGCTTCAAATCATAATTCTGTAAGGTATATGGGAAAGAGTTAACTTTTTAAGGATGGTTACTGCAACTGAATTAATCTGTGGGCTGGAATGTCAAAAAGAAACTCTCAGAATTCCTCCACTTCATTAAAAATATCTTTAGATCTTAGTCTACAAATCCCAATTCGCAGACATGGCAGCGTTCGTTCTGATTTTTACAAGGTGTGGTTTCACTCTCCTTTTTGAAAACTAGCTTAAGTAAAAAAGATCAACAAAGCATTGAAGTGAAATATAAATGTGTTTGTGCATGAAAAAGTAGCCATTAGTTCTTTATTTAAAGGTTTTGGTTTGTGCCTATTCAGTTACAAGTTATGTCAAAAAAATAGTTCACCTCACTAGAATCTGGATGGCGAAACCCATATGGTGAGACTCACATGTTCAGGAAGGAGTATTTAAGTGGGATTTTTTTGCTAGAGCTATTTGTTTATTTACTGTTTCTACTGGATGAAGAGGTTCCTCTGTTGGTTATTATGGAAATATTTTGTCAAAGAGGAACATTTGGCAGCAAAAACTCACTCTAAATTTATCAATATATATATTTGGATGTTTCCAGATGGTTTTCTGGGTCTTGGATTTTCACAAAGCAACACAAAACAAACACTTGTCTTTATGAAATATTCTAGCTATGAAAGGTTATTTTTTCCAGTCATTGAAGTGATATTTTTAGTCAATCTTGATCTGGTACAATAGAATAAATCCCTCCAGCAAGCTGAACTTACTGACACTATTTAGTATTTACACACAGCAGGGAGGCTAGTCTGTCCCAGGTATTTATACTTTTTAAGGGCTCTGAAATGTCTCAGAACACATGTATGTGTACCTGCAGACATGGTGCTAGCTCCTGACTGGTTCCTCTTTTGGGGTAGGATATGAGGACACAAGGATAGGAATGCTGGGGAAATGTGGATAATAGCAAAATGCAAGTTGCTGTGCTTTCAAAGTGTAGGAATGTTTAAAAACTTATAAACAAACTGATTCTTTTCATAATTTGGTAGTATGATGCTTTCAAAAGGTCGAGTATCCTGGAACATCTCTATAGGTTTTTCATAAATTGGTGCATAATGAGTATTAAAATCCTTTCTTACTCCGTCATATAGGCTTAGATGCAGGTATATATCAGATTAAGTTCCACTTTCACGTGGTAAAAATCCATTAAGTTATAGATGGGAAAAGCTTTAAGTCTGTGCTGGGTGCTGTAGTGAGAAAGAAACGATTTAATGTTACTTGAGATTTTGAGCTAGGAAGGGTTCGTTTTGGTTTCATGACACTGATGGTTCTCCATTTTCTTCAGTTTTTTGGTCAAGTGGCTTTTTTTGTGAATCTCTAGGAATAAAAGCTTTAGCTTTAGCTTTTAATCCTAGAAAGGGATATAATCTGGAGGAGGAAAAATCCCACACAACTCACCCTTAAAATTCCAAACCTGCTAGATTTTCATGAAGAGTTAGTTTTTTACAGGTAGATATCTGAAAGAGACAGGTGATCCTTGTATACTGACATATTCCTAACATGTCACTGCTTCAGATCCAATTCCTATCAATCACATTGTATAAGAAACTTCAAAATGAAAACCAAGTACAAGGTTTCAAAAGTCAAATTTACTCTAAATTTGTCCATTGATTTGTTCTCTGCTTCCATGGGAATCTCAATTAGCATTTTAAAAAAATTCACTTTTCTTTCTTGAAAAAAATTAATAGTAGCAAGTGGAAGTTAACATTAGTTAGAATATTTATTATGTGGAATCTATCAAGATAAATTCACAGTCATTTTCTTGTCTAGTTACCCACGCTCCACATCCGAGTTGCATGTCCTCATAGCTAGGTACTAATGAGATTACTGTGAAAGAGGATAAAGTTGGCATCAGTCCCTGCAGCTGTGTAGGGCTGTCTGTGTGATTTTGGAGCCCATGTGACATGAGCTTGGATGCTCTGACTCACCACTGAGAGCAAAACACTTCATCACTAATCTGTTGGGGGGAATTAGAGGTGGCAGAGCTGGACAACCCAAATAAAAGACAGAATGAATGGATTTACTGGAATCAAGTTTCCTGACATAGAAAGTAAATCTCATGTTTTAGAAGCATACAGAGAAAAGGACTTTACTTGATCAAGTTAGTTCATGTATTTCTCATGATAAATGGATATGTTAGGATATGAAATGAAAAGCACAACCTGTATAGCTCTTCCAAATCTCTGCAGCAGCCTGTCTTGTCATGCTATGCAAATGCTTCAGGTTTCTTATTTTTACTGTACAAAATTGTGAGGATTTTAGAACCTCATCACAAAACTTTTAGACCCTCTTCATTCAGTCTCCTATCTGTAATATTGTGTAATTTGTGGTCTGAGCCTTTAATCTCTAGTTATACGGTATGCTATATCAGTGTACATTGTGGGTTTTATTGTGCTGATGTTAAAAGTTGAACAGTGAGGACTGACAAGCTAAGATTCCTACTTCATTCTGCCAACATACCTTCAGTCTCGTTATCCTTGCCTTGAGCTTTTCTTAGCACAAATTATTGATTGTGCCCAGTCATGCTAATTTGTGTTTCTGACATTGAAGAGAGTATGTCCACCTTCTCCGGTCAAGCCATGAGAGAGAAATTAACCTTGGGCTCCTGACACACTCTAATAGAGCTGAATTGGGACCTAGCATCATCTAATGGAAAGCTTTGTATAGTTTGTTTAAATTTCTTTACTGCTCACCTGCAGAAGAGGTAATCATAAGACCAAATTGTCCTACACATTTTTTCTTGGGATCAAACTATCAAACTATTAACTGATGTCAGCAGTATAAGAGCTTTGACAGAATGTTTCTATAGCAGTTTTAAGAAGATTAAATATTTTTAATATCTGAAATTAACCAGTAAATATTGATCACCAGTGCCCTTATTCCAGAGAGGACAAAATTGTAGTTTTAGGAAATACAGTAATTTGTATTTAGAAAACATTTGAGCAAAAATACAGATTTTTAACAATGAAAATAATATAATTGTTTTCATATACAGAAAAATATAGAAATAGTTCAACTTAGCTACAAACCTGAGTGTGCCTGCAAGACTCTGGTTTACCTTTCAGCCCTTAACTGTACATATTTATTACCATCACCTCCATTTTTCAGGCAAGAAAATCAGAAAAAAGAAAGCTTAGGCTTCTTCTAAAAGTGTTCATGCATTTTGGATAATGGAGTAGTAGGATTTCAGATTGAATTCTTAAACCAAAGTAACCGTATGCTTCTTGACCACGTTATCAAATAGGTCTCAGTGACTCATTCGAGAATGTATGGAAGAGAAAACAGTGGAATTCAAACCTTGTTATTTCCTGGTCTGTGCTGTAATGACAAGGCTGTCATTACTATGAAAACAAGGACTGTGCTAAAGGAAAGTATATAACAATAACAGAAACAGCTCTGGATGGCATTTATATGAACCTCAGGTTCACAATGCAGAGAATTTTCTTATTACAGCGTGTGGGTTTCCTTCAGCGCTGCACTACAAATCCCACAGACGTTTCCCACAGCCTTGACACACTTGATTTCAGTCACTTTTGAATTCACATTTAACAGCTATATCTGGTAGATAAATACAGTGTCAAAGAAAGCAAAACCCAAGAAAACAGAAACAGTCAAGACAAATGAGAATTAAATGAAGGAATGGTTGAATTAAAACAATACAAATTTGAAAATATCATCAGGGAAAACAGAGGAGGAATAAAAATTGAAATTAATTTGGAAAACTACAAATATCTTCTGATTTAAGACTGAATCAAACCATGTATTGGCTTGGCCATGTATCTTTTATAATCATGAGTGAACTTTTTCCTCTGAAAGTCATCTCGTACTCTGTTTTTCCCCTGGGACTACCTGCACATGTCTGAGAAATGGGTTCAAACTTACTAGTCTGTATCATTGGATAAGGAGAAAAATCAACTGGATTCTTATTTGAGAGAAAATGCATGCATCTTCTTCTTGCCTGGATGTGAGCTGTCTGAGGACATGAGCTTAAGCAGCAAAACTATAAAACGTAACACTGATTACACTAATCCTCCTTAAATCCACGTGGACTTGTCTCGCATCCCATATATAATGTTTCAAATAAAACATTGAACTGTGAAAAACTTCCCTGCTTAGGCTTGCCAAGCCTATAATGTGTTTAGGTGCATATTCCAATGCCATTGATCTTTCAGAAGAGAAAAAAAAATAATCACCTTCTTGACACATCAAAAAGCAACACTGTGCCAAAGCAGATGGCACTTTTGATTCCTAGATATGTGTTGTGTTTATTCTGGATTTTGTAAAAGACTTAGTGACTGATACAGAAAAAAATACAATACATGGGATCAGCATTCACAGATGTGAGGAACTATAGTGAAAATAAGAGGTTCTCTGGCATAGAGAATTGGCCACAAAAGGTCAGAAGCAGCATGTCACTGAAGCCAGCTACCAGGGAGACCTGTTTCCAGGTGTGTGGCTCTGAGTGTGAGGTCACTGGGAGGCCAGGTAATCCAGTAACCAACTACTGGTTAAATTGGGTGTTTAAGACCAGCTGCTGGAGGGATCCTCTGTGTGCAGCTGTGCATCTGTGAGCATGTAGGGGTGTGTATCTGTATGTGAGGGGTCTATACTGGCTACTGGAGTGGGGCAGTGGACCCAGAGTGTGTGTGTGTTCAGGTGCCAGCAACTGAGGAGACTGGGATCCGTTGGCTGTTGCCAGATGGACTGTCTGCTGGAGCATATCATATAGTATATATTCATATGTACTTTCCACTGCCTTTCATTCTGCTCAGCCAGGGAGGGGAACAGGATGAGGCCATCGGTTCTGCTTGTGTTTGCATGAGTCCTATGTTTTCTGTCTGGGCTGATCCATGTGTCCAGCCATTGTGTGCATGTTTATATATGCATCAGGTGTACGTGTGTGTGTAAGTACAGGGAGTACACGCTCAGACTCGCTACTGGCTGGACCTGGGGGCATAGAGCTCACCTCCCCTCTGTCAGCTTGCTGGATGCAGCAAGCCCGTGTGTGGCAGTGGCTCTGCTCCTCATACAGCCCTGCGGCGAGAGCGCCTGAGGTTAAGTGGAATAAATTATGAGCCTGAAGTTCTAAAACGTAGTGACTGACTGCAGAAAATCATCCTGAAATGCACAAGTATTTGTTTATCCTCATAACACTGCTTCAAATATAATGTTTAAACTTTTAAAATTTTAAAACGATTTTAAATGGGAAGTGTCCCATTTCTATTTAAGAGGTATGTTGAGAACAAGTACTGTTTTGGTGCATATCCTCATTACAAAACTCATTTGGCACTGTATTTCATTGTTGTCACCTGTAAAATAGGGATAACGACCCTGATTTCTTTAAGGGAACTGCTTCTCAATATTGTTATTGCTATGCTGGACTAAACTTTCCTCAGAAAAGCCAAAAAATCAGGCATAAGGTCCATCTTCTCGAACATTGCTGTAATGATTTTAATTTATAATCAAATAAGAGGAAAATTAAACTTGACATACCCCTTTATCACTTGTATTTTCACCCTGTTTTATTGTTTTGCTTGGGTATGTAAGAATGAGTGTATGTAGCATTTGTTTTGTAATATATTTCTCTTCTGCAGTTATAGGACAGTGCAGAGGAGGGGAATTACAGCTTTTTTCTGGACTACTTCTGAATGTTTCTTGGACCACAAATACTCCGCAGATTACAGGTGGAGAAACATTTCTTGAAAACAGTTTGAGATCTTGTGATAGAAGTAATATATAGGAAAATAGAACTACCACCAAAGAAGATAGCTGCAGACATCCTGTGTGTTTTGGCTATGAATTCACACACTGTAGGCAACAACAACCTTTCTTCTTTGGCATAAAAGCAATATTTTAGAGTTGAACAAACCACTCTTTTATAGCAGCATAAAGTACATTTAAAAAATGTATTATTAAAACTTCTGTTGAATTGAACATTAACATATTTGAACATGCATAAATCCCCATCTGTAAAAACGAGAAATTACTCAGCATTTGCCTCAGTTCCCATTGAGGATAGCAGGAGTTTAGCCCTAAAATTCAGTGGAAGAAGAGGTAGGCCAGAGCTGAAAACTTTCCAGAATTCCCTCTCAACTTCTTCTTCTTCCCATGTGAAGTCCCAAAAGAGAACAAACAAAATAAAAAGAAAGGAAGAAGCCCAACAGGCTCTGAACTGTTTCCCTGCTCCCTGCCGTTCATGAAGGACTTCTGCATGGCCTCATGAGTTCTGTGGTCAGAGATAAATTCCTTGAATTTCTTCCACTGTGGAATCACTGGGGAGCTGTGCTGTGCTCAACAGTCTGCTGAGGGATGTTCCACATGCAGTCAATGGGGAGTTTTGTGTTTGGGAGCTGATGGCAGAACGTACCTCACAGATCTGACATAAACTCATGCTCTGATGCATCAAAACAGTTTGTTATATTTAGGTACCAGCTGGAACTAATGACTAGCTCTTTGAGATCTTGGTTATCATGTGAGTCATGACCTAGTGAGATAAGCAGAGGAGTGGACAGGAATATTGGGGATCTAAGCTTGGCTCTGCATGTGGTTTTGTTTTAGGGTCAAAGAAGCAAACAAGCTTTTTGGTTGCATTAAGGAAAAGATAGTGAGCGCTACTGGAAGTACCAGTTTAAACAGTGTCATTACAGTCTTATACAATTATGCATGTTGTTACACACACACACTTTTTTTTTTTTTCTAAGTAGCAAAGCGATGGACAGGCATGGAAAAAACTCACCTTAGGAGAAATGGAGAAAGTTTGGGCAATCATAGATAACTAAATATTAAGACAGCAGTAGAGCATCATATGAAATGAAAAAAAGAACAGTAAAAAAAAAAAAATAAAAACCAAGCATGAACACCCTTTTCTTTCTCTCTGGCATCAAAAGTAAAAAAGGAAACTGAAAATTTTTAAGTCAATAAAAGAGAAATACTTTTAAGTTAACAGAAAGCTCAGTTGTGGAACTCTCGGGGGATATTATTTAACCAAAGTGTTAGCCAAATTGGATAGGCATGAATGTGATTTCAGATTTATAGCTATGCTTAACAGATGTTTTTAGGTGGACAAAAATAAAATGTGATATTATGAACAACTAAACCCCATAGATTCATGCAAAACATTTTTTTTAAAGACTCGATAGCTGATTATAGAAATAGTGTACCATTTTCCTAAGAATGGAGTTCAGAATTTGTGTCAAAAAGAAGCTACAATACTATAAACAACATATCATAATAGTATAACATAACATAAAACATAATATCATATTAAAAATCTCATGGGTTCCTGTAAGAAACAGTAGAAAATAGTCTTCTAAAGGAGCTTCAGCTTTTGCACAGACAAAATTTCAGAGTTATATTTTTTAATTTTCACTAATGTCAGTCCCAATTGGCAAAGAGGGACTGGAAACAACAAACAAAATTAAATGAAAGTATAGGGAAGAGGGATGGTACTCTAGAATTCAACAACCAATGGCAGAGACCAGAGCTGAGGATCAATACATAACAAAGAATTAGAGAAGCAGAAAATATGAGTAAATATAAGAAATATTTTAAAATCAGAAACTGGGTATCGATGGGGAATAGAAATCAGATAAAAAGAGAGAAGCAACAAAACAGAATGATTAAGAGAATTGACATGCTTAAAGAAAACAAGGAATTTAATAATTAAAATATCTACTGTCAAAAGAAAACAAAAGGACAAGTGAAAGAAAATAAATGAGTAAAGTAAAAGTCAAATCAAACAAAGGAACTATGATCAAATAAAAATGGCAACTGACTTTGGATTTCTAAAAGTTCAACACAGCATTACACTCCTTTTGTCTTCTCGTCTCTTTGTGTTTAATAACACAATCAGAGAAGTCACTTATTTAATTACAGTCTCTCTTCTTGCTTTCACTACACACATAATTTCTATGTTTGGTAAGAATTGCCTATGGGATCTCAAGCAAATCACTTAACTCTTCTCTCACCTTGGTTCTCTCATCTGAAAACAGTGAATATAAAGTGTCCCCTTTTCCCCCAAGAGGGTTTATTTTTAATTTTTATTCTATGGTCTTTTGCCACAAACCTTGTTTGAACACCTGGTAATTTTTTCAACTGCACCACGCAAGCCTATGAACCAGGGGGGCTTTGTTTTCTGTTCTCCTCCTTGCTACTCATTTCTCGCATGACTCTGGATAGGTCACTTAACCTCTGTGGGCTTCTGCTTCCCCATTCATATTGTGGGATAATACTGACCTACCTCAGAGAGGGATGTGAGGCTAAATTAGTGTTTAGAAAGGACTGCTGAAGTACAAGGTGTAAAGTATTATTATGCTGAGTGCTTCACCAGTGAGAAACTAACCTCGCGACTGAAAATCAGTTTAATATATGAAGCTCTAGCAGCTAGCATGGATTTGCTGATGAGAAGGGTGGCTGCCCTTAAGAATGGAAAAACACAGTCCCACACCGCTCTGACCACATTCACTTTGCTTACTCAAGAGCAGACAATGACAGGCAGGGGCTGGAGGGGGAAGGAGGAGGGGAGGATTTAAAGTTAATCTTGCCATGCGACTGTGTACAAGAATTGCTGTCAGTACAGAAAACTGACACAAAGTAGGGAACGAATCCAAAAGACATAAGCTAAAAATGCGAAGAAGGAAGAAGCTTTGCATTTCTTTTCATTTTTTTTTTTCTGTTTTTATCCCCCCCCTCCCACCCCCCCCATTTTTTTTTTTGTGNTATCCCCCCCCTCCACCCCCCTCCATTGTTTTATTTGGTGCAGCAATCTAGACCTCCTCCATGGCTCCCTCCCATCCCCCTTCCCCTGGGAAAAAAAAGAGGGGAACTCTTATTAACTAGTGCTTCTTTCTACTGTGAGTAGAGAAATTCTACTTAACTGTAGGTTACCACGCAGCCATACCGCTCCCCGTGAATTATGTATGGCTATTCAAAGCAGATATTAGACTGCGTGTGCAGATACCACTGTACATATTAGATCACTCCAAATAAGGGTACCTCTGGTGAGGGCTGGAAAAAAGTCACAGCTTTTCAGGCATATTTATGGAAAAGAAGATGTATTGAAGTAGCTGAACTAATAGATCAATGCACCAAAGTTTATGGGTACAAGTCAGCTGTCACGGGCATGGTTAAGGGAGTTATAATATTCCAGTGAAGTCCCAAGCTTAAAATAAAATAATAAAAAAAAGAAGATTAAAACTTCTCTGTCACTTAATTGATAGACCAAACCTGAATCAATCACTCTTGATTGCTGACCAGCTCTCACATTCACCATATGTCTCTGGATTTCTAAACGCAAATATAAATCTTTTCATCGCAGGCAGGTTTGAGCGCAGCCAAACCTTAACGGTGAAGTTTCTCATACCAAGCTGAATAGAAAGGCAGATGAAGATGCAGAGATTCTTATTCTGCCACTATCATTCATACAAATGGCTCTCTTGAATCACTGCAGAAAGATAGCTACTTGAAAAGCAGAATCTGGCCCGGAACAGCGACGTGTATTATAACTTGAACTCTGCTTGTAAAACTTACAGTGTGTCCTCTGAGCACATATGTTATTGCTGCATGTGCTCCATGCTGTATAATGACCCCAAAAGAGGCCATATTATGAAACATCCAGCAGCACAATTAGTTGAAAAGATTTCTTGTCCTTCCCAGCACCTGTAGCCTAATGCCATCCCACTCTGTCTCCTCCATGCAAGTAACCATCCTTTCTCTTCTGTCCATTAGAAACAAGCAAGACATTTAATTTCACAGTTCTAGTGGAACACAGAAATAGCCATGCACAGATATTTATATATATACATACAATAATGCATTTATGTCCTCATACTTACACACAGGTATATATATGTATATGTATACGTATATATGTATTTCCATATGTCTTTGTATGAATACGGTCAAGGTGACAGTAATCTCCACTGGGGGCAAATTGTGAGGAATCAGCAGCAACTGTTCAGTGGTCCAGAGGGTGGAAGAAGCTCTCAAACAAGCTCTGATGCCACAACTTTTAAAAGATGAAACCACAGATAACAGAGGAGCAGGTGCTTCCATATAGCTATTTCTTAACCTCATGAAAATAATTTGAGAATAGCTAAAATATAGCTGTTAACACAATAGTTGCAATAAAAAATGTTTTTTTCTGCAGTGCAGTTACTTGTGGAATAGCATAGCGATCTCCTATGCTGAGCCATGCTCTACCTAGAAGAACACATTCAACACCCTGATAAAGTAAATCTCCTCTGCTGGTAGTAAACTCTTCCTTCTTGTCCTAACACGTACATTGCTTCACACCTCAGGTTTGATCGGATTAAACTTTTACCCTGGTGAGGCTTGTATGTATAATAAATGTATAGTACATGTATATTCATCTATTTCCCTAAATCATTCTTGTCAGAAGTGATAATTACTGTACCCTTGATTCTGCTACCTAGCATATTAATAAATAATAACCGCATCTAGGGACCACCCTGTGTGTAAAACCTGATATGCAGGAGGCAAACTTTAGGCAGAGGTGAAATAGGCAGCTGCCTATGACAGCAGGCAGGTGGGGGCAGAAGAACAGCCACGACCCCTCAATCTCCCATTAATTTTCCCCATACCTGGGGGAAATACAGATACCATTTTCCCACCCTTCCTCATGGCTTGGAGAAGCCATCCTGGCCCTGAGGGTACTCCCCTGGGTTCTTTGCTCTAAGTCTGCCCATGCCAGCCCTCTCTCTGGGGAAAGAGTAGCCTGCTTTCTTGTGGCTCCAGATTCTTATCTTTGGGGGCAGCAAAATTCAACTTTTCAGTGGCACCTGTAACTTTGAGACGCCTTTGAATGCTCATTTCCAGGGCCAGGGTCATAAACCATACTGGTGTAAATTTCACCTAAATAGAATAATAAGTAATTGTCATTTTCTACTCTGTTTTGGGGCATGTGTACCTTCAGACCTGAGAAACTGCTGTCTTTTTTGAACATGATGCTCTCCTTAATATACTTGACAAACTCTAATATACGAAAACTTCAGCTGCTAATTCAAGATAATCTAGGTTTTCTCCTGGCAAAATTGAAGTAAATATAAATCACTTCCCCTGATGATGTTTACAATATTTATTCATGGACCCTTCAGTATGAAGCACTTTGATTAAACAATTTAGCAAAAGCACAGCAAACCCACCTGCTGTACGGGGAACAAGAACTGAGCATCTCCAAGGTTGTTATGAGCTATTATATCTGTATGAAAAAGATGCTTTACACTCGTAGTCAGAGCTCCGGAAAAGTGACAGCTATACAAATATACATGAGCAACACACGACGACATGGGACATGGTCTATTCCCAGCCTTTTCTGTATGCTTTACGAAAGTGGAAAGTTTTTGAGATTATCTACAGTAATTAGGAGTCCCCAGTTGTGTTTACATGGTTAGCAAGTGTAAAATATGATGACCTGCTGAGGATTTGCAAACAGCTAAGTTATAATGATGGATCGTGGTGAGAGGACATGTAAGATTTCCCAGACTTCTGCTGGGAATACTTCAAAAATAAAGCACGTTGTTTTCCCTTGGGGTTTATAACACCTCTTTGACTTAATCAGCTTGCCTTTTTGCTCTCAAGGAGAAATTTCTCCAATTCTACTCATCGGGAGAAATCACAATGTTCACAGTGTTATGGCAGTGATTTTTTAACTATCTTT
>VZTM01022047.1:58793-68832 GCA_013400555.1 Jacana jacana | reverse complement strand
TCTTCAACTAGAACAGGTTGCTCAGATCCCTGTCCAACCTGACCTGGAATGTTTCAAGGGATGGAGTATCTACCACCTCTCCAGGCAACTTGTTCCATTGTTTCACGACCCTAACTGTAAGACAAGATCATGATTCCGAAAAGTGAGTTTAAGGCAACTTGATACATCTTCTAGCTGAAGCTGGGATTAAGGACAGACCACTTGATTTTGGGGGCCAGAACTTAGACTCTAGCCACAACCTGGAGAGCACTCAAACTGCTTACCTGCTGGTTTCTAATCTAGCGTGTGTCAGGTGGCTCTCCAAGCAAGGGAGCTTACTTGTGGGGCTGGAGTAGTTCTTGAATCTGAAAGCTGCACTGATGAGAAGCTAGCACTGGCCATGCTCAAAATGACTTATCACTCAGCCTCCAAAGGGTCCCACTCTTAGCATCTCACCACAAAAATGAGGTCCATGTATTGGAATAAACTGAGCTGGACAAGAATCCTAAAGGACTCTTGTCAGGAGAGAAAAGACATCTCAGAGAGTTTGGCTACTTGAGAACATATGGAATAGAGCAGGCTGGATAAGACCCCACATAAGCTAGAGTGGAGAGCTTGCATGCCAGTTGCTCACACAGCTGAAGAAACTCAAGCCCAGCTTCCTGTGCAGCCATCAAAGGGATATCATACACCCCTGGACTCCACTAAAACTATTGCTGCCACTGTGTCAAAACAGTGGAGGAATCTTGGCCACTGTGAACAAGTACAGCAGACTGACTATAAAGGGTTTGTTCAAAGTCGAGTAGGAAACCTGTTGGCAAAAAAGAAGGAAAAAAGCTCATTTTTTCCAAATTTCAGAGATAATTTCAGCCATATTTGTTCACAATTTAAAAGAAAAATTAAAGCCTTACAGTTGAAGATGGATGAACTATTCATAGCAAATAATGTAGCCATCAAACATAGACTTTTAGTCACTTGATGTATTATCAATGAATAGCCTGATTTTTATGAATATGCTCATTAGCTGTAATTGTTTAACAAATGATTTATCTGAAAAACTTTCATCCCCTGAGTTGTCTCTGATCTACTTGTCTTTTGATTATTCACTAGATGTAGTACATGATTACTTTGCTCCCTCATAGAATAAGTGAAATATTATCTGTATCTATGAAGACTTGCAGCATGAATATTCATTTGTGAATGCACATGTTATATGACTCATCATTAAAGGCATCCATTATCCTACTATGTAGATTAGTTTGACTTTTTTTTTAAATAAATGTAATTTATTGTGGCATCTATTCATTAGAAAGGTTACTTAAAAAATACAACGAAGTAATTACCTCTAAATGTTAATTCACCCCTTGCTGCAAATATTTTTCCTTTTTAAATACATGTTCTAAGTGCTGCTATAAACATAGAAATGGACTTCTTAACTCTTGCACAGCCAAACACACCTTTTTGCATTGGTTATCACCAGAGAATCAGCATGCCTGCACTGAAACCCAGCAGTAGGGTAACAATTTGTCTTCACATATATTGTGTCTTCCTGAAAGAATTTATGCCGTAGGAGACTGAGAAAAGTGGTGCCCAAAAGATAAAGAGAAAAAAAGAGACAGGGAGAAATTGTAAAAAACCTAACCTACCCAGAAAATAGAAAATTGCTGTAAAGAAAACAAGGTGAAGTACTGTGGAACAGTAAAAAAAAAAACTTTATAGAAAAGAAAAACTTGTAATAATAAATGACTAAAGAAAGGAGGACACTGAAGGTGGAAATTCTACTTGGAATTCAGACATATTAAAAGAAACTTCATATTCATGCACAAGGCTGCCATTAATTTGTTTGTTTACCCTCAAAAATATTACACATTGTTTTGGAATTATTTTTTTCTTTATCCAGAAATAGCACTCTGAGTGATACTTCTGTTTCAATTGCTTCTCGTGTGTAAAATCAATATCTGCTAAATATGGCATACCAAGTGAGGTAGTGGCAAATAATGGACAACAATATGATTTGTTAGGAGTGTTTTTGATGTTCTGCTAAAGGATATGATTTTAAACATCCCAGTGCCTGGGGCACCCACGGTGCATTGCTTTTATAAAAGCTGTGAGAAAAATTTTAAAAGCAAAACTTGAAAACCCATAGAAAGAAATCCAGAACCATCTGCGGCGCCACAGAGTTTCAGGGAATGGTTATAATAATTGCATAAAATACTTTCATAAATTTCAGTAGGAAGCTGGGAGTCTTGTATGTAGTGACTATCACTAATGAGAGCATCAACATTTTTTATTAACCATGAGAAAATGAAGTAGATGATTATGTGATAAAAAGGTAACATAAGTTAAACCTTTTTTATCCATAAGACAGTGTATATAAAAACAATAGCAAGACATGAGTGCAAAAGGCAAGTGTCTCTTTGGAAGATGCTACCTGCTCACTGCAGCGATTACTAAGTAGGGGCAGATCAGCAGGAGAAACAGGAGGCCTTTTCAGGTATGTCTCCAAAGGAAGAAAGGAAAAAAGCTGCAGTCTAAGTCTACAAATAGCAAATCAGAATGGGTCAACAAGGACCCAGTGGATGACACTAAGAAATCTGGTGTATTTATAGTACCTACAGGTACTATTAACCAGTAGGACTGCAGGAGTAAATGAGGAAAGGTCCAAACAAGAATTTGATATCTTTGTGAAGCTGAGTAAAACCTCAGCAAAGAATGATAACATGTTTTAATATGCAGAGTGAGAAATAGAGCACACACATAACGTGGAAGCAAATGCAGACCAAAAAAGTATCCTGCTTTTGGACAGAGTTGCTTTATTAGTGAAAAACAAAATCATATTCCAAAAATCTGTAAACAAGAATGCTAAGAATAGAAGTGTATGTATTCTCCAGAAAAAAAAAAAAGAAAAAAAGAAAAAAAAAATGATTCAGCAACAATAAAGATTGTTATAGTAACAGCATCACTAAGGATTTTTCTAGTGGATGAATTAAGCAACTTGAATAGTACCTTGAATATAAATGGAGCATGTGTTAATTTTAAATCGGACAGTAGACGTCAGGTCCAGTTGCACATCAAAATTATAATTAAAAATTGAAAAGAAAACACAGTCATGTGGAACACAGGTGGTAAATCTAACATTTCATATTGGAAAGCTTACTTCTAGTGTGAATATTTGCAAATTGGTTATAAGAGAAGCAAAGTCCTGAAAGATTACATAAATTGGCTCTGGTTATCCTTCCCATGCTACAATCTATGTAACTGAGCTTGATTTTAGGACTAATATCTTGAATGCTATGCTGCATAGGAAGGGTAAGGAACCAATGGTAAACCAAGGCATTCGAATATCTCATTGTAAATTATTCCTGTCTGGTTCTTCTGTCCTAATATACATGTCAGAAATTTCCAAAATATAACTGAAGCTATGCCCATCTTTCTATCGATATATTATTCATACAACACAGATTGAAGACAAATTGCCTCAATAAATTGTGTTATTTCATGCAACAGTGGTTATAACATTGTTGTTCTCATTGTGTTGGAACTTTTGGAAAGGTAGTTGATTCTTATAATGTCATCGAGATTTTTTTTTCCAGTTTAGCACCATGCAGTTTATTGCTTTTAGTTGATGTTTTGATTTTTGTTCCCCTGCCACCAGATATCCCATTTAAAAATCATAATCCTATGACTTCCTTTATGGTGAATGAATGCTACTTTGTAAAAATCCCTAATAGAATTTAATTTTTCATCCACGTCAGATTTTTCAGCAGTTCTCTCTATCTTGGAATAAAAATAGATACAAAGTTCTCTCTCTCTCTCTAAACTAGTGGTGAAAACATGTTCACTGTAATATGACACAAATTGAAGATTTTCTTAGATTCTCACTTGAAATACTGCAGCTGTAGCTACGGGAATCTTACTGGCTTAAAAAAATTTGAAGACGTGAAGTAGTTATTGAAGGTACAGGAGCCACTAGGAAAACTCAAATCCCAATATTTCCCTCTCAGGTTTAATAAAATCTCATCTGAAGACTGACTGGTTTATTAATTGATTGAGCTTGTCCAAATTGGCAATGCAATAGAATAATTGCATGAGAAAAATTGGGAATTTTCTGCATTTTGGTTAAATATCTTCATAAATATTATATATCTAGCTAGGATGTTCAGTATCTATTTACTGATACTGTTATTCTATGTGGATAGAATAACAGGAATAGCATTTCAGAATGTGAAAGTACTAACGGAAGTTGGACTGCTTTCTCCAAGTGTCAGGATACAACCCAAAATGGATGGTGACAGCCTCTTTCTAAAATAATTTCTTGTCTTTCTTGTGAGTTTCCAAATATATGACAAAAGAGAGGGAGAAAAAAAAGAGACAAATATAGATACTGATAATTATAGAAGAAGCCTTCTGGCACATCCAGAAATAGAATGCAAACTTCTGACTCATAGGTCTGCTTCCTGGCCACCAAACCACACTGCATTTCCTAGAGTCTTATTTTTATTGAGTACATGCATATTTCATAAATATTAAGATTAAAATATTTTGTAAAACTGTCACCAAAATCTCATTTTAAGTATTGTTAAGTTTACTGTATTTATATACTTTTTTAAATAATGCCCCGCAAGAAAGCCCCCAAACTGCAAGATGTTATATCATTTGACTACTAATGCTTAATATTTTAAAAATCTTCAATGTTAATCTATATGAGCTGGGCTATGAAAATCTTTCAAGCATAACTGGAATCTTGGAAGGATCTCTATTTTATTAGGAAACAAAAAAATGCCAAATGATAAAGGTGTTTTCATGAGCACAGACAGTATCATGCTTGTGGAACATTCTTTGCCTTTTGGGAGCACAGACAACCAAGAAGTCTTTACTGTCTACTCAACACAGAGGAAACTGATATTCAGGAGAATAGTTTAGCTACACGCAGAGACATTAAATGGGAAACAAAAGGAGTCAGAAAAAATCAGCTCCTTTTTAGTTCAAAATCAAAATACCAGAAGAAATGAAGAGTCTCTATACGCTGCTGTATGAATAATAGTGGGAGATATTCAGACAACTTGCTTAGAGGCACACACTTAGGAATAAGTCCTTTACCATGAGAGTGGTGGACCACTGGAATAGGTTGCCCAGGCAGGTGGCTGAGGCCTCTTCCCTGTAGATATTCAAGGTGAGGCTCGACAGGGCCTTGGGGAACCTGGTCTGGTTGAGGGTGTCCCTGCTCACTGAGGGGAGGTCGGACTAGATGACTCTAGAGGTCCCTTCTGGCCTGGACTATTCTATGATTCTATGATTTCACTTATTTACTGAAAGGTGGAAGGGGACGTACTAATCAAATGTTTAAAAACTATACATATAGTATAGTATATAAGGAATGAATCAGCAAAAGCAATGGAGAAAGGGTCATTGCTCATTCACCACTCCCAAGTCATTGACAGCCTGGGACCAAAAGGTCTTAAGTCATCATGCACCAGCATTACATCAGGAAAATAACAATATGAATAGAGTTGGCATGTTAATTTTTCCAACAAATCCCGGTACAGAGCAACCTCAAAGTAGATTTTAATAATGCACAGTGGGGAAAACTCATTATTGAGAGGCTTTTCTCTAGAACTGTCAGATGATTCAGCAAAACTAGGCTTCTGGTCCTGGAACTTGTGAAAATATAGGTATTTCCTGACCTGCAAGTGTGTTTGACCTGGGGACATTGTGCGCTACAGAGAGTTCTTGACTATCGGGCTCATGGTGCTTAATTCAATGGAAGTGATGGTGACTGATTTATATTTCTTATGTGGAAACAGGATCAAATATGTAACTACGTAACCAGTATGCTCTAGACTTGGTGTTTTAATAGGGCCAATTTAGAAATGTTGAAAATAACTGTGAATCAAATCTGTCAAGTGAAAAAAATATAAACTGAAGTGATGTGAGAGATGACTGGAACTATTTCACGTTACATTTAAAATCCATAGCACAAAAAAGGTAGGGAAATATCCACTCTGCCTAAAAAGCAATCTAGTAAGGGGAAAAAAAAAGCAGCTACAAAATTATATTCACTTCTTATATGTATGTATATGTATTTTAAAAATGGAACAGAGGGAATATATCCACAAATACTCAAAGTGCTCTAACTGTGGTTCATTATTTTAAAATGTGTATAAACATGGGGTAAACTTTCAACATAGTGCTCATAAGATTTTGATGAGAAAACTGTTCATCCCTGTTTATTATTTATGAAATAAGCATTTACTTAGTGAAAGTAAGCCTTTAAGTGAGGCAGTGTGGTTCTATGACCAGAATGAAATGAACATAAATAATATAAGTATATAACTAAGAACCATGGAAAATGTGTAAAAGGAGAAAAAGGGAGCATGATGAAATCCCTCTAGTCGGCAGAGTTAAAAACAATGCAAATGAGACTTTTAAGTAAACTAGGAACAAAAGAAATACAGAAAACGGTGTCATTCTATTGCTTTTTAGATAGAAATTCTGTTTTCCTCTATCTAGGCTCAACTCAGAATTAACCTGCAACAATGACGCAGTCTCAGTGCAGGGGGAGGTGATAGACTTACCCTACTTAATGCAGGAAAGGCAATGTGTTCTGTCAGAGAGATGTTTTTCCAGCAGTGGGATGATGCAGATAAGCCCTGTGGTGACATAGATGCTGCAATAATTCCCACACTACCAACACTTCAGTCACTGCTACTCAACTGCTTCCTAAAGTGAGGTGTTTCTAAAGGAGCACACCCAGGTAACTTATATTTCAGAAGAGAGCTGATTTTTGTTGTCTTGAGCTTCCCACTGGGACCTAGATCTCAATCTTTTGTTTATTTGTTGTCTCTGAAGCCTTCCTGGCAGACTGTGTGGCAAGGAACCTCTGTAAGATCTTGTATTCCCCCTCATCGATAGCATGCCAGCCAGCCAGTTGCAGAAGAGCTCTCTTTTTAACCTTCCAGCAAAATGGCAGAGAGCCAAAAACCAGGAAATTCAAAGAGTACTGACCTGCAGACTGCTAAGTGTCTGGCTCCTTAGCAATCCAAACTCTTGCGTGAATTTGGAGAAACAAGCCAGCAAGGCTACTACGGAGCTAAGAACACCAAAGGTCACAGGATCTTCAGTTATGGGTCAGAGTCACATGAATTGCTCCAGAGTCGCGATTCATAGAATCATAGAATCATAGAATCATAGAATCATTTAGGTTGGAAGAGACCCCTGGGATCATCAAGTCCAACCATCAGCCCTACTCTACAAGTTCTCCCCTACACTAGATCCCTCAACACCACATCTAATCTGCTCTTAAACACAGTCAGGGAGGGTGCCTCCACCACCTCCCTGGGCAGCTGATTCCACTGACTGACCACTCTCTCCGTGAAAAATTTTTTCCTAATGTCTAGCCTAAACCTACCCTGCTGCAGCTTGCAGCCATTCCCTCTTGCCCTGTCGCTCATTGCCCGTGAGAAGAGACCAGCACCAATATCTCTACAGTGTCCTTTCAAGCAGTTGTAGAGAGTGATGAGGTCTCCCCTCAGCCTCCTCTTCCTCAGACTAAACAACCCCAACTCCCTCAATCGATCCTCATAAGCCTTGTTTTCCAGGCCTCTCACCAGCTTTGTTGCCCTCCTCTGTACTCGCTCCAGCACCTCGATATCTCTCTTGTGCTGAGGTGCCCAGAACTGGACACAATACTCAAGGTGTGGCCTCACCAGTGCTGAGTACAGGGGGACAATCACCTCCCTACTTCTGCTGGTCACACTATTCTTTATGCAAGCCAGGATGCCATTGGCCTTCTTGGCCACCTGGGCACACTGCTGGCTCATGTTTAGCCTCCTGTCGACCAGCACCCCCAGGTCCTTTTCTGCCAGGCAGCTCTCCAGCCACACTGCCCCAAGCCTGTAGCTATGCATGGGGTTGTTGTGGCCCAAGTGCAGGACCCGGCACTTGGCCTCGTTGAAGGCCATGCCATTAACATTGGCCCATCTATCCAGTCTATCCAAGTCCCTCTGTAGAGCTTCCCTGTCCTCAAGCAGATCAACACTCCCACCCAACTTAGTGTCATCTGCGAACTTACTAATAGTGTTTTCTATGTCCTTATCTATATCATTGATGAAAATATTAAAAAGGAAAGGCCCCAGTACTGAGCCCTGAGGAACACCACTTGTGACCGGCCGCCAGCTGGATTTAACTCCATTGAGCACCACCCTTTGGGATCGTCCTTCCAGCCAATGCTGGATCCAGCAGATCGTACGTTCGTCCAGGCCATGAGCAGCCAGTTTTTCCACCAGAATGTGGTGGGGGACAGTGTCAAATGCTTTGCTAAGATCCAGAAATATTATATCCACTGTCTTCCCCCCATCCAACAATCGGGTCATCTTATCATAGAAGGAGATCAGGTTCGTCAGGCAGGACTTGCCTTTCATAAACCCATGCTGACTAGGCCTGATCCCCTGGCTGCTCATTACATGGCTGGTGACAGCGCTCAAGATGACCTGTTCCATAATCTTCCCTGGTATCGAGGTCAGACTGACAGGTCTATAGTTTCCTGGATTGTCCCTTCTGCCCTTCTTATAGATGGGCGTTACATTCGCCACCTTCCAGTCCATGGGGACCTCTCCAGTCAGCCACGATTTAAGGAAGATGATGGAGAGACCTTGGAGAGACCAAGGAAGATTCTTGACCGTTCCTTTTCCAAAAGGATTTCTTGATCTGTCAGGGCTTGATTCCATACTAAAAAGTGAATGCATTGCAAATCCTGCACAAAGACACTGTCTACACAGGTCCTGACATCAGCTAGAGGAAGAGGCAGTCTATGATACCATTATTTTAATGGAAATGACTTAAACTCTAGCTTCTGTATTGACAAGAAGGGGAAAAAGTTCCCAGCACAGAGGAGTTTTAGGTAGTGTAAGGTAGAAAAAACCATCAGGAGTGTGTTATTGCAGATGAGAAAATACAATGGGAACGGTATTGCAGGCCCCACAGATACAGGGACCTAAAGATGTTCATGCACTCATCCAATGGCACTATGGCCCAGCCTGGGAATTGGTCAGGTTGGGACTTGTGATTCAACTCTTGCATCATCAGTATGGCAATGTTGCTTGTACAGGAATAGCAACCTATTTATAGCAAAGGCAGTAGAAAAGGGAAATCAGAGAGATTTCTGTAGAATCTGTAGTCAAAGGAAGACACTGCCTGTAATTCCTGGATGGATTCTTGGGAGCAGGTGTCAGAGCCATCATCGCCATGTACCTATCAACATGCTCTTCAGACCTACCCTCAGTCCCACAATACCAAGGTCTAGAGGGGATATTTCCATTCTGATGGACACTACACTCATGCAAAGGGTAGAAGGACTTCTCTGCCCAGAGTAGTTTAGTAGACACAAGAAAAATAATTTTTAAGCAACCATCAAATAGAAGCCAGCTATTTTTAATGTCCTTTCTGGTCTACAAAGAATACAGGGCTTCTAAAAAGGATTTGCATGTAAGCTGTCTGTTCCATCTCCGATACAGTGTGTTGCTGATCAGGGTTACCTAGAGTCTTGCTTGAGAGTTTTGAGTTGCTACGAGTTTCTAGTAGCATCAGTCAGTGCAATGTCCACCCACACCCACCCATAGGCAACATTTCAAGTGATTTGGGAATGCTCAGCACTATTCCAAGTCAAGTCCTTCCTTTTCTCAGGACTTCTGAGCACATAGAGTTGATTGCCACACCGCTGTGAGTCCCATGCCAGCGCCGTTTCCAGCTCAGTTCCTCACAACATGCCTGAACTAAAACCTGCAGTATAGTCTTCCAAAAATGGCACCATCCCGGCTTTACTTTGTAGCGTACTTAATTCTCTTAAAGCCCAGGGCATTTCAGCAATGTCGGACTGGAAAATCAATGCAGTTTTACACTGCATTGAAGGTCATGTCTGAAGGTCTTTTATGTTAAACAGTCACAGGCCTGTGTTTCCAAAAGTGACTAGCGGTTTTGGAGGTTTCAGTTTTACAGGTGCTTCATCAAAAAGGCTGTAATGAATTTGTTTCTCTGAAACTTCTGAGGATCTGGCTTAGAAATC
>VZTM01022047.1:43248-58705 GCA_013400555.1 Jacana jacana | reverse complement strand
GAAAAGGAAAGAAAAAGAGGCAAACGAAAAGATGAAGTGAGAACAAAAACTTTGGGGCACTGTCTTATTGCTTTCCCTACAGTACTTTTTTTCTCATTTTTTATAGCAAATTGATTTTTGGTGAGCATCAAGTTTCACTTTTCCTTTTTCTCTCTTGGAATACGCTGTTTGAACAGTTACTTCAGACACCTGTAGTTTAAACTATTACTTTAAATTGTGATTTGCATACTGCTAGGCATTCAAATGTAGTTGTAATTATGGTGTTTGGGAGTGACAAACACCAGGAGACCATCTATCAAGCTAATTTATCTCCCTATCTGTATCAGTATCAATCCACTCACTGTTCATCTCCTACAGTATCAGAGATAATATGATACTTACAGTGTTATATATTTGCCAGATGCATGTTAATTAAGGGAGAGGAGTTTTAAATGTGTCTTTGGCTGGTTTCTTCATTCAGCTGTCTTGAGAAGTACTCAAAAGCAATTTCGATTAACTGCTATGCTATTTACTGGTGAAGACAGAACTGGTTGTTAGCGACTCCCTGCTGCTGGATGCAGCTCTCTGCTTGTTCATCATAACTCTTGTGGTTTGCCTTAATATAAGGAAAGAACAGTAAAAGGAACTTTATGGATCATTGTTCCAAACCTGCTGCCTTGTCGCAAATGCCAGCATAGGCTGACATTTATTTTTAAGCTTAGGATGGGAGTTTTAACATCTGAAGCAAAATGCATACAGGAGCAAAAGGAACACATTTTCTAACAGAAACTTAAGGAACAGGGGGAAAGAGCAGTCAAGGGTCCAACTAATTTGGCCTGGATTTTCAACATCTTAGACCTGGAAAAGTTTCTGGAAGATTTCTGTTACGCCTTTTCTGCCTCCTTTGTGCCAGTTAGATGCATGGAACTGTCTGGAATAGGAGAGGGGTGGCATGTCCCCCCAGTTAAACACAGAGAAAGGACTTGCTCCTTACTCATGCCATGTGCCATCCTATGTTGTTCCAAAAAGCTTGGACAGAGAGACCTGATGTGGTCATTAAAGTACCTGTCACCACCTTATCCTTCCTAGGGCTGAATTTATTTAAAAAATCATTTCAGGACATATTGACCTTGCTAAGTGTCATGGTTTGGGCCTTCCTGGGTCATATTTTCACACAGATGAACTATTGTTGAACAGTTTCTCCATTCTCTAGGACAAAAATAGGCTTTTCTTTAACAGCAGATGAGCAATGTATGTGTTCTTCTCCCACCTAGCTATTCCACAGCTAGTATATTTACCGTACAACCAGTATATTTATTGTGGAAGTTGGGAGAAAATGTCACTTGGCATTATTTTTATAGTTCCCATATTTTTCTCTCACAGTATCTCAAGGTTGCAGCAGAATACAGTCTTGTTCCCCATTAAGACTGTGATAAAAAAGCAATAAGTTGCATTTATTCTTTTTCTATCGTATTCTTTACTTTCCCCACAGCATTCTGGCTGTTCAGGGACGTGACAAACCCTGTCTTGCCAGGAAGTAGCTAGAGGATGCTTTTTTGTGGGAGTTCAGCCCTACTGAAGATGTACAATGTGAATACACACGAGGCAGCAGTTTTCAAATATAGTTATTAATGTGCTCAAAACCATCAATAAATCGATCCATGGAAATGAGTGGTATGGTAAAAAGTAATACAAGCCATTTCCATGAATCACTGCACTTTTGGCAAATTCATGTGCTTAATCACTAGTGAGAGCTGTCTCTTCCAGGCAGACTGTGTTGCAAAGGTACCAAATGATCTTTCCTTCCATGCAAAATTCCCTGTTAGTCTTTTAAATAGGCTCTCCTCTCCAGAAGAGCCTATGAAATATTCCTTTAAATATACAGACACCTAAAACCTACCCATAAATTGATGCTAACATGCATATCAAAGTTTTTTCTATGGAACTGTATAATGCCAGAAGCACTTTTCTTTTTCATAAAAATCTTAATGAAGCTTAAACCCGCCACTTCTAACATCTTTATGTAATAGCACCTTGTAGGTTTTTTAAATAAATATGCTCACTGATTTCTTTAATTACATACAAAAAAGTGTGTAGGTTTATATACACATCAAATGAATAAAGTGATGTTATCTAGGCAAATGATATTCTAGTGCATGGGGAAGATATATTCAAATAGGAATGAGGCCCTGTGCTGACTCCATGAATTCTGACTACTCTGAGAGGAGCAGTGAGATTCATGACTTATAAGTGAGCTGTCCTCTCCATCAGAAAACTTCCTCACATTCCAAAAAGCATGTATTCTCTTCAGGATATTTTGTTTGTTTGTTTTCTTTCTAGTTTGGAGAAAAGTCAATAATTTTTTGGAATTTTAGGTTAGGAAGTGCTGGTCACATATGTGTTACAGCCAACAAAAAAATAGAGGAAAATTCCATTTTATACCCACGATTGTGACCAGTGGGGAGACTTGCAGTTTGCAATATTAAAGGAAATGCATAGTCTTTGCAAGTATAGGGTCTCAGTTATTTCTTTTCTTCAAGGAATGATAATGCATTAAATCATACACCTATGAAGTTATATTAAATATTTATCGTAAAGATTTACCAGCTTATTAGTTTCACCTCTGACAGCAGTGGAGCTTTCACAAAATGGAATGTGATTTCTGTTTTCCACTTCTCAGCCTTTGACTACAATGCACTAAGACAATACAATGATTTATTTTTCCAAATGTGTTTTTCTTTCTTTGAGCATAATTTTCTTCCTGGTTTTGTTTAATTTTACACTTGACTGAGGTATATAAACTGAAAGGGCTGAGATAGTTTTGGGAAAATATATATGTGGGTTACAAAATGCTTGCATTGTCATTTTGAAAAAAAAAAAAAAAGTTGTAGCTATAAGATAATCATCTGGAGTTGGAATAAAATTTAGTTTAAGTACCTTATGATTCATAGCAGTGGCACAGCAGTGGTGTAAAACGTTGTTCTCCCAGCTTAGATGAAGTGATGGACTGTGGAGATATGTGCTCTGTTTCTAACTTGACACCAGGCTTTCTGACTCGTGTAAGACAGAGGTAACAAGACAAGGGCACAGGGAGGAAATAAGGAGTGCAAACATCATTTGAGTTAAAGCAGACACTTTTTTTTTGTTGTCTGCTATCCTGGTTTCCTAAGTGGTGTCACTTTATATCATCGCACTCCATTACAGTTGTCTTCTCCACAGGACCCTCCTGTGTTTTCTCTGACTAACTTTTGAATGCACTAGTTAATTACTAGTAGTAATCAAATCTGACAGAAATGTAGACAATGTGGAAAAAAAGTTTGTGCATGCTTCATGTACATAAACAGCCATCTCGAAAAGAAAGCCCCAAGCAAAAGCATATAGAATCACAGAATGGTTGAGGTTGGAAGGGTCCTCAGGAGGTCATCTAGTCCAGGGTCCCTGCTCAAGCAGGGCCACCTAGAGCTGGTTTCCCAGGACTGTGTCCAAATGGCTTTTGAATATCTCCAAGTATTGAGACTCCACAGGTTCCTTGGACACCCTGTTCCAGTGTTCAACCACCCTCACATGAAAAAAGCATTTTCTGATACTTGGATTTTCATGTGTTTGGATTCAAGCCCCTTGTCTTTTGTCTTGGAGCATGCCAAGAGAACCTTGAGGAAAGTGGGATCTCACCCTCCACTCAGCAGTGAGAATCCAAATAAGAAAAAGAGCTCTTAAAAATGCCTCGAGTTGCAGCTATGCTAAATATGAAGTGAGAATAATGAGTCACCCTGGAGTTTGGATTGCTCTTATTATGCAGATAGTCAGTTTGTTATTTTAGGTCAATATCCTAGGTATGTTCTGCTCTATGTGATGGAAGACCCGCTTTCTGCCTGCATCTGTCCGTCTTCCTCAAGCAGCCTAACAAGATGTCAGGCTTTTTCCAAGGCAGCAGTGCAAATTTGCTTGGCAATTCTAGCATTCGCTAAATGAAATCAGCACAGAATTATTAACTAAAGCCATTACTGAGCTTAATTGCCTGAAATACAGTCCCATCCCTTGCAAGTTGTACTCCCCACAACATTGTGTCTCACAGCTTTTGTTTGCTACGAATATAGCACTGTTCAGCAGTGATGCTTCCTAGTTAGGCATGTGCTGCCTTTGGGCTCCTCTGCTCCATGACTGTGTCTTCTATTGACTTGCTATAACATTGACCACAGGACTGTCTTGTGTCTGATCACAGGCAGGTTGCCGGACAAGCCTGTTGAGTTTCCACTGACCCATTTGTAACTGGAAGGCTTGTATCCTGGATCCCTCCTGGATACAGGGCACAGCCTGAGGAATGTCTCTTCTCTCCTCTGAGACTGCTGCATGTTGTCCAAACCAGTGTGGTATCACCGTGTCTGCTTAAGTATCGACTCCATTCTGGGGCAGCAATATAGAGGGGAAGATTTAGAGTAGTGCTAGGTAGCTGATAGCCATATCAAACCAGGTTCAAGGTCTTGAGCCACTTTATTGCCAAAGAAAAAAAAAAAAAAACAATTAAAAAAGAAGGGGAAAAAAAAGCAGTTTAGTGTTTTACAAAGACATTACAGGGCATGTAGAATATCTTGCTCAGAACTAGCTCAGGTATTGGTTAGGGATCAGCTCTTTTTAATATGGGAAGTCATTTTAAGCTTCCCTTGTACTCTTACAATTTATGTCTTAGTGAATACATTTACCCACATGTTCAGTAAACAAATTCACTTACTGTAGTAATTCTCCTTCCCTAAGCCTTGAATTTCACTTCCTTACCTTCTACTACCTATGGCTTTTCTTTTGGTTGGGAAATAACTGTTTCTGACAGCTCATTAATTGGTTTCCTATATCGCAGTTAGGAATAAGAAATGTCCCATTTGCTTTCAGCTTGTGCTGCTCTTGTGGTATTTATTTGTGAACCCTCTCTTTGAACTTTTCATGCCTTTCTAGCTAAACCCTCCATTCCTTTAATGTTTTGGATTTTCTGTCATGTCCAGACTGCACACCATCCACAAATTAAAGACTTGTATTACATTACTTCTTTTGCTTGGTAAATTCTATTTGCTTTAATCATAGCTTAATTCTGTGCCGCCTCTTTTTAAGATCTGTTCTCTTACCCAAGACACAGGTACTCAAAATTGCAAGCCTAGCTCTTCAGTCTTGTATCAGTCAAAAAGTCCTCTATGTTTTTCTCTCCTTTATGTAATCTCTGCTAAAATGCATCTCGCTATATATGTATTCATACATTTTCAGATGGAACAAAATACTCCTCAGATTTCTGCAATATGGTTTCATAGTAAACCTCTTCTGTCTGGGATGTCTGAAAACTATGGAAAAAATGTGCTGCTTCAGAATCTGCTATTATCAGAAACAGAGCTACCTCCACCTGCCTTCTTCATTACAACCCCTACTTAGATACAGTGAAGTGCTATTCTCCAGAATCTCACTATTAGGGGTAGGCATTTTAAAAAATCTCCTTTATCTCTGGCACTATGTGCTGTCCATCAATTGTGCTGAGCCAAGGATTTTAACACAGAAATGTTTCTTACTGCATCCAAGTTCCAACAGATCAACACAGCATATTATAGGTTTCTGCATAAAACAATAACCCATTGCCCACTTCATACCAGAATCTTCTAAGGATCCCTACAATTTCTGTAACAAGTAGAGCTGTTGCATTTTTAATTTTTTATTTTTTTTCTGAAACTGTTCTGAATTGATGTCTGTGCTGCATGGTGGTGGTGGAGGTGCTGGTGGTGTTTTTAAAGTGGTAAAAGAGCTTCTCCCTCAAATGCTACCTTTTCCGTTGATACGATTAATAAATTGCTTACAGGAAATGGAAAGGCATGGAAAATTCACAGAAAAATTGCGTCTTCAGAAAAATTTCAAATCAGTTTTTCACTATTGCTTCCTCACAAGCTCCCTTCTGCGCCCCCTGCCCCACGACAGCTTTCATGTATATACTCAGAAACTCTGAAGTTCTTCCACGTAAGAAATTGCCACTCTACGCAATACACGTCTGAGGTGTCGCATGCTCCTAGGAGCTTTTAATGTTTTCCAACCACTGACTTTCCCAAAGAATGGAGAAAGATAAGACTTCTTGTTTATTACCCCATACAAAGCAAGAGCACGAGAAATACCTTGGACACCTGCCGAGTAAGGACTAAAGGCAAGCTAGAATGGCAATTACATTTTCAAAGTTTTATCCAGTTTGGTAGATGACCTGCTGATTGTGGTTTATCTGTATCTGCAGTGACTCTGAAGCTGTGTTGAGCTTCCTGCTGCTTACCATCTCTGATTCTAGATGTCAAAAATCTCACAAGGCAGACTCAGGAGCCCTAGTACAATCTAATTTAACAGGAGTAGGACCCATTCCATCCTATCCAGAAGTCTACACTAGTGCCCCGTGCTGATGTGCATTCCCCCACTGATGAGTAACCTTTATCTTTAGACCCTGCTTTGCCAGAGGACTAACTGCCCCTTGCTAACCCCCACAATGTAGCAATGCCTTCCTGCCAGAGGTTGCTTCAGCCAGTGATCTGCAGGTGGTAAAGTTCATAGGAGCAGGCTCTACCTCACCAGAAAAAAAATGCATTTAAACTGTTTACACTAACCCAGCTGATGTTGCCTGAAGCAAATCAGGCAGTGCTCAGTGCTGCTGCGGCCACCCTTTCCCCTGGCACCCTGGGTCTGGGAAAGGCCACTGTCTCAAGACCACAGTGGAAGAAGCCTGGGACAATGCTGGAAGACTGTATTTGCATGAATGAGACTTTTAGAAGCTCTCATAAATGATCCAGGACAGCCAGTGTCTCAAAGGACACTGGACTTTTCACTCATCTGCCTGAGGCACGTTTGTGCTGAGCTGAAAGCAATTGGTATTGAGTGCCAGCAAAAACCTTCTGAAGAAGGTCAAATTGGTGGATAAAGGTTCTTGTGGAATGGGGCTCAGGATGGAAAGACTCTTGAAATATTGATGGAACTTGATATGTCAGGTGGAAAACAAAAAACATTTTCATTGTCGGTTGAAGCAAAATTATGGAAGGTTGAAATTATTCACAGAAAGAACCTGCTCCCTCCTTATTGGCATAATCAAATAATACAAAAAATACATGCACTAATTCAATCCATTTGTGAAATACCCTGCTCAACACTCAGTATTTAATAATTTCAAATAACAAATATAATATCTTAATACTAAAATCAAAGTTACTCGAGTATGTGCCTCCCATTTCCATACTAAAGAACTACATACTGTCAGTTCTTGTTATCACATACCAGAAATAGTAACACACCTTCTACATGTCAGTTTAAAAATAAAAAAGTACGGGTTTACAAACTTTACATGATACTTGATTTAAAATTTTAGGTCAACTCCACAAATTTGATGCTTCTTGCATTATTTTTTGAAAGGAGAAATTAATTACGGTAACTTAGATTATCAAATCTGTCAGTTCATACATGAATTTAAATACAGAAGTTTGAGTATATTAGATCACCGGTCAGATTTATAAGCATAAGGGCAAACTACATTTAATACAGAAGAATTTGACTGATTAAATCACAGATAGCCATCTCTCTTCAAATGTAGTCAGAAGTGACCGTCCATGCAGTGGACATGATTTAAGTGTACAAACATTACATTGTTATGTATGTTCCATTGAGATATTTTAATTCTGTTTTATGTTTTCACTTTACTTGTCCTGGTAAGTAATATTTTTGTTCATACTGTGGTTCAATTATTTTGAAAGCAGGATGTGAAATTCATTGTGAAAAGAATCTGTGATCAGAGGTAGGAATATTTTGTTCATTGTAAAGGACTTGGTACATTTTCTACTTTTTCCCCCAATACTCTGTTTATTAATTGGATTTAGATGATGAAATACTAAAAAGGTACAATGATGTAAAATATTAAGGTGCTGTCAGATATTTTAACACAACATAGTAATAAGAATGTACATTTATCTTAAAATATACTTCTGAATGTGGGAGTATAAAATGATATTGCAATTGATTCTCATTTTGTGAAATTGCTCAGTGGTCCAAGGTTGTCGAGGACAATGAGAATTGTGCCTAAATCTGTGATTAGGAAGCAGGAAGAAAAGACAGAGGAAAAATCTGAGTTGACAGAAAAACATCAGAAGTGATGATGGAAGGGTGAAGATGCATGAAATGGGAACTGGTATCATTAAGCCCAAAGAAGCATGTTAAGTTAACATGGGATGAGAAGTTACTAGAAACAATTAACAATGATTTGATCTAAGTCCTCCAGGTGTAAATACCACACACTCACATCACTTTAAGTAAGTGAAAAGTCTGATCCTCTAGAAGTCACTAGCCCCTCCCTAATAGAGCGAACAGTGAGCCAAACACATACCTCAGTAAAGATAGAGCAAAATGCAGTCAGCTATGGACCTGATCCTAGTTTGGCCATAGGAAACTCTTGGCACAGAAGTTAGCAAAACAGAAGGTAGAAACAAAAGGAAAAATAGTCTTCTTCATAGGAAATGCTACAGAGAGCTATGGAAAGTAAAAACACTTGCACCAGGGAGGAGAACAAGAGGTAACAGAAAAAAATGAAAGCAACTTGAAGGAGAGAACAAAGAACAGGAATATAATGATGTGGCAATATCTTATTTTCCCTTTTTGGCACAGCCATAAAGGCAAAGTTCCAGCTGCCCCCAAAATAGGTAAAATAAACACATATACTCCAGCTTTCCCCCTTATTTCCATGGAGAATTAATATTCTATACCTATATTGTTTTCATGGGAACTGCATTATTTTTGTCCTTATGGGTTTTTTTTTATGCCATCCTCTTTTCTCCTTCCAGTTTTCACACCTCTTATGTCAGTTATTTTTGTTTCTTTTCTCTCTAGTTTATAATGACTCTTAACCCTCTTCTTATTCCCAGACTTGCTTATTGCTACAAAGCCGGCTTCCATCTCCTCTCTTTCTCTTTGGCTCTTTCTGCTAGCATAAAAACACACAACAAAGCAACCAGAGATACTTCTTTTGTTACTTCCAGCATCAGAGATACTTCTTTTGTTACTTCCAGCACCACTTCACCACAATCTCTTGGCTCTGAATGAATTAATAAGCCTTACTGGCACTAACCAGCATCATCTGGGGCTTCAGCCCACATCACTGCCCATGGACACAGAAACATTTTTAAGCTGAGCCCACTTGCCCTCAATTGGTTTTTTTTTGCTATGCTGTAGGAGTGCTGGTCTTGAGCTTAGCCAGTTGTGCCTGGCCATGAATGGTTCTGATCTGGAGTCTAATTTTCCAGCTTAATCTCAGTTCTGCTCTGTCTCAGAGACTCTCCTTTATCAGGGAGTGTATTGATAGTATGAGGGCTAATAATTTTAAATGAAAGAGGGTAGATTAGATAGCAGGAAGAAATTCTTTACTGTGAGGATGGTGAGGCACTGGAACAGGTTGCCCAGGGAAGTTGTGGATGCCCATCCCTGGGAGTGTTCAAGGCCAGGCTGGATGGGGCTTTGAGCAACTTGCTCTAGTGGGAGATGTCCCGGCCCATGGCAGGGGGGTGGTGGAACTAGATGATCTTTAAGTTCCCTTCAACTATTCTATGATTCTATGATGGACTTGGTCAGCAGTCACTGGACTTGATCTTGTCCTTGACTTGCAGGCTGATTTCAAGGCAAACTTGTCTGATAACTAGACTCTTGCTTGAATACAACTGTGATTTCCAGGCCTGTTTTGTTCAACTCACTTGGGTGTTGCGGGATGAGTGGTGCAATGCCCAAAGGGGTTATCACCCTTGGTTCCTTGTTCCCTGTCCTTGAAGGAACTGATGGTCCTTACTGCTCCTTGACACCTGGTCTGTTGAACTATAGGATATAACTTACCTTCAACAAAACCTAGCTTTATTCTAGAAGTCAAGGAATTGCTTCTACAAAGAAAAAAAAATAAAAATCTTAAAATTATTCTCTTCTGACTAATATCCTCGGGATGTCAAAAAAATTAAAAAGCTCATCAGAATTTAAAAAAAACCCACAGTAACTGCTTCCTTAGGAGGAAAATCCAGATGATAGTTTTTTTCACATGCGCAGCAGGGAAAGCTTGTGCTCCCGTGAGTGGGGCAGGAGTCTCTTACATTTTGCTGTTCTGTTTTATTGGCTTGATCCCGCCAATGGTGTCCCGTAGCACTTGCTATGAGCTACTGTACATGTCTTTCAAAGTCAAGCAATCTCATTCTTATTGTCCACAACATATTTGCTATAAGTACTTGAGATGAGTTGTAATCTCTGACCCACCGTATATGATGGGAAAGACAGACTTGACAAATGAAAAGCGAGCTTTGACTTTTTTTCTGACAAATGAAGAACACGGACTGACAGCCAAATGAGAAATCTATTCTAGTCCCCTTTTAAAATGGATGAACCTGTCAGTAATCTTCTTGGTCAGATAAGAATTACCAATAAGTCTGAACAGATAGCCTACCAAAGTTTAATAAATAAACTAATAGTATGGGGGAAGAGCTAGTGTCATTCTGATGCATGGGAAAGAGCTTGTAGAGGTCAGCCTTGTGTGTAAGGTGCCAGGTGCTAAAATAAGAAGCATGCTCACTTTTTAAAATGCAATTGTAATTTCAGAAATCATTGAGGTAGAATGTCATCTTGAGGACTTGTTCCTTGTTTTCTGGAAGAAGTATGTTCAGTGGTGGGAGATAAGTCACTTTGCATAGCTTCTGGCAAGTTTGTTACATAGCTGTTGAAACACAGAAAGTGAACAAAACTGGAGTAATTCAGGTTTCACTGTGTGACATCCTTGGAAGGATGTGGGAAATGGGCTGATGCCGTTACTCAATAGTACAAAGCAATTAATAGTAGAAAAACATCAAACCCTGAAAATGCTCATCACTGTCATCTAGAGATACATATTTACCAATTTATCCCTGGAATGACTATTCATGGCCTAAGTGGCTGCAGTATAAATGAGTGTTGCTAAAGTTAGTTATGACATCCCTCCACAAAAACCCCTTCCAAGCCAGAGTATCCCAAGTAATACAGACTACTAGTGATTTTGACAGGAAGCAGACATTAAAATACATCTGTAACTCTGGACTAGTGATCACAGTAGGCATTTCTTCTGATAGAGGGTATAAAGTTTCATATTAATGGGGAACTTAAGATAACAGCTACTTCCTTGCTGAAGAAGAAGGGATTTCCCTCCATAACTCCATCATTTGTCTGCCCAGTTTCCAGCTCAGCTGCTCTGCCTCAGCCTGGAACAAAAGATTTGCTCACAAGTGCACGTTATTAGCCTGGTTTATGTTAATTCAAGTTGGTATGTAAAAATGTTTCCAGATCTATCACAATGCTAACAATTTGAGAGGAAAAATATGATAATGCATGTCGTATTTCTATTAATATGTAGTTATATTTAAAATTCCTATGAGTTGCATCAATCTGCAATCAAATAGCAAACACGACTCACTCAACATCATACAGTATTAGGAATGTTTAGCATTTTAAACACATGTAGGCTACTATAATATAAACATTTTAAAAGAAGCCTTTGATAATAAGTGGTGAAATGCATAAACATATTAACAAAACTGCCAATAATATATAAGATCGTAGGACTATTCAGGTTGGTTATCAAGCAAGTCTGAAGTGTTTCATTTCAGTATTGTATGGTATTTTTTTCAGTTCAAAAGGCTGTTTAATCTTTTATTTCCCGGTCACATTTTTGGAATTCTAATATCTTGCAAAATAGTTTCTTTCACAAATGTAGTAAAACATACTATTATAAACCATGGAATATATGTGTCTATGTGTTTGTATAATAGAAAATAAAGTTGTATACCTACACCTCTTACCCAGCAATAGGTAACCAGGAGATTATTTCTTAAAAGGCAGAGTGAAGTAATCAATGTATCCATGAACACTGAGGAGTTCCCAAACATCTTGAAGTGCCAGTTATTGCTTGGGCATCCATAATAAATTTGAGAGCTTGTATTAAAGGAAAGTTTTGGTGTGGTGCATGAAAAGTTCCCAAGAATGTCCATAATCTGTCATTATAATCTGTGAATGTCCATTATCTGTGATAATCCCATCACACCCTGGGCATGACTCAATGGACTTTACCATTTTCAGGTGAAGCAGACAAAAGCCTAGACCAGAGGGATGGTCAGAGGATCTCAAATTGACTGAAATAATAAATATATTTAAATTTTTGTGATATATTATTAGTAGAGAAATCTAATCTCCCTCTCATCTTCCTGAGGATTGCCCCTCAGCCTCTTTTTATACAAGAGAAGCCCAAAGTCCTCAGCTGTTCCTCATAAGACATTTCTTCCAGCCCTTTCACCAGCTTTGTTGCCCTCCTCTGGATGCGTTCAAGGAGTTTAACACCCCTCTTAAACTGTGGGGCCCAGAACTGCTCACAGTACTCAAGGTGAGGCCACACCAAAGGATGACCTCATGTTGGCTACGGTGTGGTTTTGGGAGAGTGGTATTAAGCAGAGTTGGAGATCTGCAGATATCTCCACCAGGTTCAGAGGGAAGCAAGTTGCTCTTTGGCTGGGTCGAGCCTGTGGCAGAAATTTTAAAGAGCTACTACTGGCAGGCAAGGATTCACAGTGACCTGTCTCATATCTTGCAGCAGTGTAAGGACATTGAATGTATTACCCAAACTGAAGCTTTTATCTCTTTGCCTCAGAGATTACTTTGCTGCGCTGTCAACGTACATGATTTGTGTGTTTCATAATGAACCAAACACAAAGTATGTCTTCCTGTGGACTGCCTGAATGAAAACTGGAGGAAAGCTCCCCAGCATTAACTGTTTGCATCAACGGTGACACCCCGAAGCAATGTAATGACCTGTGAGAAATTATTTTGTTTTTTTCAGTTTAGATGCTCTGTCTTCTTTGCTCAGTAACCTTTCTGACTACCTTTAGTTTTTGATCAATTTAGACAATTATCTATAAAGCATGTATACTGTCTTCTGGAAAACGGATTTCTACAGGAGCTCTTTACATAATAAAAATCTCTAGTTTTAACCCTTGTCAAGATTTCCATCTGTTTAAATGGACATTCAAGCTGTAAAACCAACTCTTTCCCAGCATGCAAATGACTTGTGTGCCAAGTTATGCTTGTAAATCAGACATCAAATACTCAGATCCTTTGAAATGGTAACTGAAATGTACATTTTAAAAGGATATGCTGGCTTTTAAACATTTTGTGTCTAGGTGTTCCCGAACAGGACTGGTGTGTGTGCTTTTCATAATCCAACTGTAAAGCTATTCATCAAAGTGGGTTTGTTTTGTTTTGTTTTTCTGGAGAAGTGGAATTAAAAATAATAGGTCTGTGCAAATTTGGCATAGTAAATAGGGTCACAGAATAAACACTGCCTACTAGGCATAGAGTGGCTCAGGGAACAGGGAACGGTCAGAGCCTTGGACTGCATACTGGAAGGACCTGAATTTTACTGTAAATTGGCACTTCTGCAACAGTGAAAAATGATTCATAGATATTAGAAACCAATAAAAGTTCATGTAAATACATGTTAACTGAGATGCAGTTTCTTGAAAATGAACTGAAATTAAAGGAAATATTTAATAACATAATGTATAAAACATTACCCCCACTTTAATGTATAAAACATTTCCCCAACTTAGTTACTGCAGAAATCAAGGCTCCAAGAAGCAGAGTTTATTTCCAATGTCTTTACTCCCCTTTGTATGGCTGTGAATAATTTTGTGCATATTTGTTTTTTTTTAAAAAAAGAGAGACATGATCCAAATCCTGTAAACTGTTGGGTTCAGCCATTAGACTGCTGAAGAATTTGGTTCACAGAAGAAATGAGAAGAAATGGGCAGACGCTGAGCCTGCATTGAGAAGGATCTTCCTCTGACTCCAGTTAGAAGCTCAGTAAAGGAACTACATCCTCTTATTTCTACTTCATATGAGAGATTTTCAAAGCTCATTATTCCTCCAGTTCTCTCTGCTGTAAACCTTTGGAAGCACCTCTTATTCTGGAGGAGGAAAAAGAGTTTGAATACAGAATAATTAAATTGTTGTTCAGTTCTGAGAATGTCCTTTTCTATTTAATTAATGATTAATTTAGCAAACATGTTCCAGTCCCAATGAAGCCTTGTGTTCAAAATATTTTACCCCCTCCTCATTTTCAGCTGATAGTGACCAGGAAGCCAGAGCAGAAAGAGAACTGGTGTGTTCCTGGAACCCTCTGTGGGAGTGCTCCAAAAGTGCCTGCAAAACCAGAGCAACTAACTGCAGAATGGAACTGGGCTCTCCACATCCCCTGAAATATTGCACCAGCAGTATTAATATTAGGTGGTTTAGCCATCATGATGTGTTCTGCGAGGCTGCCTGCAGTCCCCATGTGGTCATACACCATCCTCCCTGAGGGTACCAAGGCCAGTATTTAAGAGCAACCATTACACACCCTGGTATGGCCACAGTTCTCATTCCAGATGGCTTCATCTACTGCCAGGTATCAACAAGCCATACTAGTTTGAGTAAGGAACTTCCTTAGCATCAGTTTACATACGGGGCATATCCTTCTACTATTTACTATGTGCCCTCCTGCTTATCTCAGCGTAACACTGGTGCTGAAGCACAGCTTGTGTACCAGTTGCAGGTTGTGGATCCAACAGCTTGGCCTGTATTTGCTCTCCTCATTTATGGGACAATGCCAATTGAGAATCACAAGTCATAAACAGACATGTTTACTTACAATTGTTAATAGCACTTTACATGGAAATAAAAGACTTTATAAAAGCTCATTTATTTCTCTGCACTTACATTCTCCACCTTTTTTTTTTTTAACTTCTTTCAATCTAGACAATGAAAATGTGAAAATGTGTCAAATGTTTTTACATTTATCTGCTTAAAAACAACTTTCACGGGATTTATTTTTAGTTGCAGGGTATTTCTGGGGGTGATAAGTCGGGTAAAAGCTTGCCTCTGTAACATCTCAATGTTTGCCGGATTTTGTCAGCTGTTTAAGACAAACGCGACCCTCTGATAATCCTCATCAGCAAATTGCTTCCATTTGGATCAAGAATGGCCATCATCTGCTGGCGTGGCTCTCTGCGAGCCCTGCTCCGGTACGAAAAGCGAGGCTGGATGCAGTCTTACTACTTTTAATGAAAATAAGTACAGTTCTCAGCCTCCCAGCTTGTTGCTGGCGCTTTTTCTCAAGGCGCCGAGCGACGTTACGGTGTCACCGCCATGCAGCATTCAGCCAACTAAGCGCCGGTCGCCCTTCGCCATGCCCAAGTTTTCCTTCCCACGGGCGCCGCGCAGGACTGGGGGGGTCCGTAGCGCAGAGGGAGACCCTAGGTCCCGCACAGAGATGCCTGGCAGGGGACCCCCGCGTCTTTCCGACCCCGCACCGGCACTTCTCCCCGCAGCAGCGGCCCCCTCACGATTCTCCCTATCCCCCCCGGGACGCCCACCCGCGGAAGGAGGGCTCTCCGCCGCTGCTGCCCCG
>VZTM01022047.1:1569-15749 GCA_013400555.1 Jacana jacana | reverse complement strand
TGAGCATCCTGTCTTAGTTTTCTAGCAACAAAATAGTAATCAATATTTTATTCACCAAAAGGGTTATCAAGCACTGGGTAACAGGCTGCCAGGGAAGTGGTTAAGTCACCGTCCCGGAGGGTATTTAAAAGATGTGTAGGTGTGGTGCTTAGTGACATGGTTTAGTGGTGCCAGCATAGGTATCAGTGCTGGGTTTGCAGTTAGACTCCATGATCTTAGAGGTCTTTTCCAACCTAAATGATTCTCTGTTTCTATGATGTATTTTCTAGGGAGAGTGCCTTGAATTATGTGATTATAAGTAGCATATCAGAACCGAGATAAACAGTAATAGTAAGTTTAATAAAGTAATGTAACAAACTGAATGGGGAAACTAATGAAGAAAGGCAGAATTTCAGTCCTTGGTTCTACATTTACATTGTAGAGCTTTATCTCCAAACACATTCAGCACAATTTTATTAAATAGTAAATTATCTTCAGAAAATTACTACCCAGTCATCATAATTCAATCAAACAGATATGGGTTGAGTGCTTTCACACTTTATTTTCATTTTAGGTCATGAGAACCATGAAATTAATCTACCTGGTAAAATAAGCATATGGAAATTAAAATAGCAGTTAGACTCACATACTAATTTAACTTATTGCCTATAAATGCTTTCTTTTGTCCTTCATAGAATTTTTAAACAAATAAGAGTTATTGTAAATTCAAGAATAGTGAATATTTTTGCACCATGAATAGTATGTATATACAACTTTAAAGCTTTGAAACTTCTGGGGGGATGGGTTAAAACTTTTGTCTTGAAGTCTTCAAAGGATAATATGGATCATAAAGCAGAACACAGCTGAGGAAACATCTGGTTAGGTATGTTTTGGGGTGACCTATAGAGGACAGGGATTTTCTTTTTATGCTTTCTTTGGGTTTTATGGGGTGTTTTTTGCTTTGCATCAGAACATTCATCTTTCACATCTTCAACTGTGTGAGATAGCTCATGTGTGTGACACCCTGAAGCTGCATGTCTGGTCCTGACCTGTCAGTCAAGCTGATAAGCATGTGCCCTGTTGACTGTTTCTATAAGAACAAAGGTGGGGATGGGAATCATATCCTTTTTTGGTTTTGCCAAAAACATTTCAAAATGATGCGCTGGCTTAAATATCATTTTTTCTGTTTATATTCCTCTAACTTTCAACATCTTGAGAATTTGAATGAAGGTAAATTTAAGCTGTTATTTCCCTTTCCAAATTAACCCTTCTGCAATTCTGCATCATGAGCTTCCTCTTGCATCTTCTGTCCTACTATTACAGCTCTTACTTTCTTACTCATAGTGACTTTCTCCTTATATACCTGACAAGTTATTACTCTGTCCTGAATTTATGTCTACTCTCTGTTCAACGGAGAAATTTTGTTCTTTATATTCTTACACTATTCAAAACCTTTAGACAGTGTAATTGTTACAGAGTATATTAGGACACCAACCAGTTTGACTATGAGTAGTTCCTACTGGCATGCTTGCTTTCTGTGTACACCGGGCGCCATAACAAAATTCAGTGATAGTGGTGCTGAGGCTATAGATTTCACTGGCAGTTAAAGAAAAGCTGTTAGATGTGGCTTTTAGGGTTCTTATTCAGTCTTATTTACCTTCTGCTCAGGTACCTCATCTGAGGTTTCACAACCTGTCTCCCTGCTGTATTGATCTTGTGCTGCTAGATACCATTTCAGTGACTCCAAAGAAGTTTTGCAGTATAGAGCAGATTAATGTAGCGAGAGATCAGGTTGAACTAAGTGTGGTATATGAGATAAAGCATAAAGACCTAAAGTTTCTGTACTTAAAAATTGTTTTCTTAATTACTTTTATGTGCTATAGTGCTTTTACTGTTTGATTTGGTGTAGTGATGGTATCTGTTACCTAGGTTGGGTTTATTGGTTAATAATCAGTCTTTTCTGCAGTGCGGAGTTATGATTCATCTGGGTAGTATGAAGTGATACTCTAGGTTGAGTGATTCATCCTGAAAACCAATATTTTAGGTGAACCAGAGGCTAAACAGTGTAGTGATAAATCAGCAATTCACAAACTTTATTCATGTGCCTAGTTAATAGTACCTCAGTGTTGGTCTGCATTGACACCCATGGCAAATGCAGCCGCATAGGGTTACTACTTCCATGTATTTTTGGTTTGATTTTCTTCTTTCTTTGCTGTCTTCTTGTGGGAAACACTAAAAATTATATACTGGAGCTAAGACTTGTAAGAAGAAGTTGGTACCCATTTACCAGGAATGCAAAAGTTAACTAATAAATAGCTGTTTGAACCTCTGACCCAGACTTTGTCAAAGTCATTTTTCCTGCCCACTGTGCTCAAGTTTTCACTAATGTCTTGTGCTTTAAAAGACATAGAAAGCACGGAAAGCTCGGTCTTGAAGGAAACCTCCATGAGATGTATTGTTGGACAGAATTGTTCACTGTTTTAGGAGTTGCAATTCCAGCCTTTCTCTGAAACCTTACCAGTCCACTGAAATGAGTGAACGAATGAATGAATTAATTAATGTTATCCATAGCTGCCCTTTAATCCCTCATTGTTTATTTCTTTGCATGTTGATGCCTTTTACTGTTATTTAGAGCACTTCTCAAAATAGGCCCTTCCCCATTCTGGGGAAGTCTTAACTCACAAGTGATGCTTTTGAAACTCAGGAGCATCACTGTGCAGTATAGTTAATAACAACAACTTCCTGTCTCATGGTTTTCATACTTTTATTGTAACCATTAGCAACTTAATTTGCTAGGTGTATGGCATAAAATGCAATCCATCTGCCTTTTGATTTGTCCACAAATTAATATTGCCATCTGGATTTGTTAAGGGCATGCTGCAGTCATTGATGTCACATGTGAGATCCATCTGCTGGTTTGTCTTTGGAGACCTGAAGAGTATTTTGGGAGAGGGAGGGGAACAACCTTGAATTCTTCTTTTGCTCTTCCTCTAACTGGTCAGTGTATTTACCTAAAACATATTTTGATTTTCTGTGTATTTCCTATTGCTAGTACATGGAATTACAGTTTGGGTACCATTTATGCTACGGCCAGAGCATTACACTGCTCAGGTTTTCACTGTCTGGTTGGACTAAGGCTGGCCTGCATATCAGTGCATTTGAGTAATGGGAGCAAGAATCACAGAATTGCAGAATGATATGGTGTTGGAATGGACCTCTGGAGATCATCTAGTCCAAACCCCCTGCCAAAGCAGGTCCACCTAGAGCAGGTTGCACAGGAACTTTTCCAGGCAGGTTTTGAATGTCTCCAGAGATGGAGACTCCACCACCTCTCTGGGCAACCTGTTCCAGGGCTCTGCCACCCTCAAAGTAAAAAAGTTCCTCCTCATGTTTAGATGGAACTTCTTATGCACAAGTTTGTGCCTATTTCCTCTTGTCCTATCACCGCGCACCAATGAAGAAAGATTGGCCCCTTCCTCTTGACAGCCACCTTTTAAGTATTTATAGGTATTGATCAGATGCCCTCTCAGCCTTCTCTTCTCCAGATGAAAAAAACCCAAGTCTTTCCTTGTAAGAGATGCTCCAGGTCCCTGATCATCTTTGTGGTCCTCTGCTGTACCATCTCCAGCAGTTCCCTGTCCTTCCTGAACTGGGGAGCCCAGAACGGGACCCAGTACTCCAGATGGGGCAGATAAAGGGGCAGGATAACCTCCCTTCACCTGCTGGTCACTCTCATCTTCATGCACCCCAGGATACCATTGGCCTTCTTGGCCACAAGGGCACATTGCTGGCTCATGGTCACCCTGTTATCCACCATGACTCCCAGGTCATTTTCTTCAGAGCTGCTCTCTAGCAAATCAGCCCCCAGCCTGTACTAGTGCAGGAGGTGGGGTTATTCCTCCTCAGGTACAGGACTCTACACTTGCCCTCCTTGAAATTCATCAAGTTCTTCTCTGCCTAACTCTCCAGACTGGCCAGGTCTTGCTGGATGGTGGCACAGCCTTCTGGTGTGTCAGCCATCTCCCAGTTTTGTATCATCAGCAAAGTTGCTGAGAGTACATTCCATCCCTTCACCCAGGTCATTGATGAATATTTTGAAGACGACTGGACCCAGTACTGACGCTTGAGGGACCCCACTTGTTAACAGACCTCCAAGTAGATTATGTGCCACTAATCATGACCCTCTGAGCTCTATTTTGATTTTGCAGCACTCACCATTTCACAAGAAGCAGAGAGAAAGGGTCTCCTCTATGGTACAGTCATTGATCAACGCAGTGTGTCCCACCACACATTTCACCAATAGCTCCTTTCTCTTGCAGTTTTCCCTAGAGCAGAAGCCTTGCTGCTGGCTTCACTTGCTTTGGTGGGCTCTCCACCTGCCTGTGGCAGGGCACTAACCCAAGCCTGGCTCCTAAGTCAGTCAGCCATGCAGTTTATTAACTCCTGTTCTGTTTCACCTGCCACATGCTGGCAAACTGTCTGCCCAGAGACAGGTCTAGAGGATGTATGAGTTACAGATATTGGACAGAGCATGAAGCTCTTTTCTGTTCCCACAATGGCTTTTTGATTTTCTTTTTGAAAACAACAAAAACAATACTGCTGGTATTTTCCATGAAAAAGTTTCTGAATAAACACTTTTCCCCCATCTTGGCTTGATTTGGAAATAGAATTTTCTGCAAAATACGAACAACAGCAGAAATAAATGTTTTTTACTCTTTTGCTTCCTTTTTTTTTTTTTAATGATGTATCTCTCATCCCCCAGAAATTATTCTCAAATCCAAAAGTCAGGAAAATATTCTCATGTTTCTTTTTGTCAGCATAATTTGTATGTTTATGTTACAAAAGAACGTGTGATGCAATGTGTGGTCTTGCATTGGCTAACTAATTTTGAATAGGAAGAAGTTCTGTGGGAGAACCTGAATACCAGTTGGCATTTGCAGTGTTTCTTTCTTATTAAAATACTTCAGAAAATAACTACATGGTGACAGTGAAGTAATAGAACAGGAAGTGGATAAATATTTTAAATATGTAGCCCCTGATGTCTGAAGTCATCCTCATTGTTAGTAGCAGAAAATGGAACATCTTCGCAGCACCACAATGATAATTCCACATCTCACTGTGAGAAAGAGGAAAGGAAAAATTTTTGGGAGGTGAGATAAACAGGAGATTTCACTGCAGCATTAGGCACCAAGAATAGTAAGGTACTATTCTGAAGAAAAATGTTGCAAATGCTGTGATAACTGGCACTATCTTTGAGTTAGTATTCATGAAGCTTATAATTAATTAGGATATGTTGTTACTGTTGCAGCTGAATTTTAACTCTACAGCATTTTAATGTGCTCTTTTTTCTTTGACCTAAATCCGTCTAATTTTTTGTCTTCGTTGAAAGCACAGAACAAGAACACTATTGTGTCTTGGGCTGCGCTGGAGCAGATCAAGGAAGTTTGCATTGCTAAGCAAAGCCATATACATTTTAGTCATCCCAGAAATGTTTGAACTCTACACAATTAAGTGAGATGAGTGTCCACGTGATGGAAATGTTAACTGGTTTTGCTTAAACCTGTTTGTAAAACAGACAGTCCAATGGGGGAACAAAAGAGGGGGAAAAAAACCTGACAATGTAATCAGGCATAATACCACCTAAACTTAGAGAGGAGAAAAGCATTTAATTTGTAGATGTAAATGAAATGTCATTACAATTTGGTGTCTTTAGGACAGTTCTTCATTTACGTTGGTTAACATTAGCATTTCTTAAGGATGATTTAATATATATTTGAAGCTTTTTTTAAACTGGAAGATTATTCAGAAGAGCATGGCTGCAGTTTTGCAGATATCATCCAATCAACACTTTCCAGTCCTGTGATAAGCATTTGTATTCTAACTGGAAGAAAATGGACTATGTTTTAAAATGCTGATAAAAATAACAAAATACCCTATGTGCTAACACATTCAAGACAATTGCTTATGATGTTACTGGGTTCTGGTTTGTTTTTTGAAAGTTTGTTCTATTTAGTCTCTAGCAAAGACGTGGTTTTGATTAAAAACATTCTGAGTGGGATTTTTTTTTTCCCCTTGAAAGCTGAGATCTTTGATCTATTCATAGGACAGGATCACCAGCTGCCTTACAAGCTTTTACCCAGGCATGCCTTGCTGATGCATCATGGCTCTGCCCTTGCAGGCCAGTGGGTATGTCACTGCTCACAAGCCGTAAGCCTAAAAGCCATGTAGCCAGGAGGAGACACCTGCCTTCTAGGAAATGCGGTGGCCACCAATTCTTTCTTAATATGGCTAATAAGCTGGAATTCTAGGAGAAAAGCTGATTTGAAGATTTGAGTGATTCTCAGCAGCAGTATGAACAAAACAGGAGGATGAGAATTAAATAAAAGGAGTTTTGAAGGCTTCAGAGCAGCTTCAGGAAGCTTCAGATCCTGCAAACTACAGTGCCTATTGCAATATTTGTTCGCTGCTGGGTGCTTGAAGATCCTTCAGTCTCCTAACACATGCATAGACCTCTGATTCACATCTTTTGCAAGATGCAACAATTAGATCCTTCTGTACATATGAAAAGACATTTTAAAACTCTTCTAATAAGCTCTTTTTTTTTTCTATCTTCAAAACTCCTTTATGCACCTTTTCATGAAGTGTTTTTCTTCACTGAATATACAAATTCACTATCTGATGTATGTTCACCAACTAGCTATAGAGTTTTTCTAGGAGTATTTCTAGCCACCAGACATCTGGCTTCTGTGCTTCATTTGCTTGCTGCCCTACTGCAGACCTACGGGCAAATAAACCAGCTGTGAAATACAGTGGCCATTGGAAAGGAGAACTGAGCATAAGAACAATTGCACATGCACGGTATTGCTGGGAAGACTGACATGTGACAAACTGGAAGTCCTGCTCATGGTGGCTTTCCTTCTCCCGTCTGGATCAATTTCTGTGGATTGAGATATGGAGGCAGAGAGTTCCTTTAATTTCCAGGAGCAGTATTATTCAGGGAGATTTAAGGAAGATTAACTCCAGACTGAACTTTTTGATGCCCTGGGTGTATGCACAAAGCACTGGTGTAGCCACACCAGAGTGAAGTACCAGAGACGGATTATTTCTGAAGGTAGGCGAAAAGAAAGGAAGGTCTGCTCACACCCTATTTCAGGATTGTTTTATCACATCTTTATTCCACAGTGAGGAATGTGTTTATACTCGTACAGTTTTAAACTGGTGACCCAGATAAAAAGAGGTGCATATCATCTTGCAGTACCTAAGCCACCCAGTCTCTTTCTCATCGCTTTCATAATTTTCTCGGACATTTTCCACCTCCCTCCATGACGTCTTCTGGTTTTAGATGTTGTAGAGGCATATTGCTTTTTGCATGGCTAGGTTTCAGGTGTGCTGATGATCAAGTAGCCAATTTTAAATGTTGGCAGTGCTGTTTCAAATGCAATTGTATGATATTTATTATGAATGTACATTATGATGCTTTCTATTGGTTTTCCTTTTTTAAACTCTGAATTGTCTGAAGATTTTGTCATCTGACAGATTATTATTTAGTTTATTTAATTTTGTTCGCTGTCCCTGGAGGTTTTCTAGAGTTAGCTAAGCACAGACACAGCTGACATCATCTCATGTTAGTAATAGTCTTTGCTTCAAGTGGGAGGTTAGACTAGACGAGCTCCAGAAGTGTTTTCCAACCATCATTTCTCTGATTGATCATCATCATTCATCATTCATTTTCTGTGTATCAAAGGTGTCTTTAACATTATATTCTTCTGTGGCTTCTTAACAATGATGGTGGGGGAAGAAATTTTTTGCTGCTCAACAGCAGGTTGAGATAGCCAAGAGACACAACTCCTGTAAGTGGCAGGGAACGCCAAGTTCAGATGGCATGTGCTGTTAGTACAAATCTGAGTCCTTCTCTAGTTGGTGTCTGATCTTTCCCTTAGGAAAGAATACTTGCATGCTCACAGTGATGGGGGAGACCTAAGAAATTGTGCCTTCAGGTCAATTTCAGTGGTCATCTCAAAAGCATTGCATTTTGTGCACAGATCTATGAGTGTCAGGTCGGATAAATAGCAGAGAGGAAGAAAAGAAATTGCCTAACTGGAGAGCAGGGGGTAGCAGTGCACAGTACACATGGCACTTAGTGCACTGGTGTTTCTCCTGTCTTATGCCAGCTGCAGTGTTGACAAAGCAGTGGAGTCATTTGAAACCAGTAGGTGTGACCTAGACCCTTGATTTTTTATTTTTTTTTTTGTGAAGAAGTGTGCAGAACTGTAAATGTGCTACATGTATTGTGTATTTATTGGGCCAAGGTATGGTATCACACTGAAACTGCCTCTAGCAGCCACTGTACCCATGCAGTTTCACATGGCAAGAGAAAAATCGTTTGGCAGTGGGTAATGAAAAAACAGGAATCAGTTGGGGAATGACGAAAGCTGTTTAATGAGCTGAAGATAAAAAATGAATAAAATTTAAATGCATATCATGGCTAAGTAAGAGACAGATGGAAGAAATCTACAAATTTTGGGGGTGTGAAAGCTCTCCTGGAAGATGCAGCTCTGTTGAAATCAAAATACTTCACAAAAGCAGGTCAACTGCAGTAGACTTTTGCTTTAAAAAAAATTAAAAAGACTGTCAGACAGAGCATATTTTAATGTTTTGGAATGCATCTTTTTTCATTCCTAATTTTGAAGTAATCCTTTTGATTTTTTTAAAATCTATTTTGATTTCTTTAGGAATGAGTGCAAACAATAAACAAATAAACAGAAGAGCCATGGAATTTTCCTTCCAAGATTATTCAAAGTGTTTCAGTTTTGCTGTATTTTGGAGCAAAGCCAGAGTATAAAATCCTTGGAAATTGCTATCATCCGTTCAGTTCCCAGGGGGCCTGAGAAGGACTCGTCTCCAGAATTGCACTTCAGCTAGTATCTCTTGAGATGCAGAGGCAACACTAATTGCCAGTAGCTGTACTACAGCTCATTTGCTTTGCACTCCAGATTGCAAGGGACTGAATGTGCAAGTGGTTTCAACATCCCACTACGCCTGATGTCCAGCTGTAGTGGTACTGCTTCCCCTGTCACATTGCACCAAACAGTAGCAGCTGTGTTCTTTTTTTCCCCTTGTGCTGCACCTAATCTTTTTCAGGATCAAAACAAGTGTAAGGCAAGAATTTTGTATTGACATTTTCTGGGAACATAAGAGATTTAGTCGAGCTTTTCTTTCTCTGCCTTTCTTTTTCTGTTACATCTATTACCAGGTGACTAGGATAAGTGATGACTGGTGTGTCTTGCAAGAAACAGCTCACTTCTGCTCTTGGCTATTCATTAATTGTTTTATGCCATGGAGAGAGTTTGTATATGAAGGTCTCTGTGATACAGGCTGGTGTTTGAGCATCTAAGGTGTCATTTAGTGCTGAAGAAGTTACTGTTCTTGTAGGAATTCACAGAAGTGTCTTGGAAAAATGGTTGCTGTCACTGTATACTTAACACAGTCTTTATGATAAACCTTTTGCATTACAGGAAGTTGGTTTGGTTTTTTAACAGACATTTAATTGTCTTTCATTATGTCTCATACGTAGAATATTTAAAGAAACACATGGTTAGGACCTCATTTAGAAGTCAAACAATTGAATGAGCTGTTGAATTGAGCATCAAAACTGGAGAAAAAAGACTTGTAATCCTTATCCTGGTTCTGGTCTTGCAAAGCAAATTTTGCATTTGTGTAGTACCAGAAATGTAGCATCATCCATTCAGCAACTTTCTGTCACTATGAAATCTGTGTCCAGGGACTTTTTTCCTTTCAGGCATGTACATCACTGCCACTGTGGATAATGGATTATGGATGGGTAGCAAGGGAAAAATACTTTCCTTAAGTGCTTACAAAGAAACTACTCCACAGAACTGCAGTAACTAGCTACTTTAGTAGTGCTTTTTAAAACTAGTTTATGAGTTTTTCTTTTTTAGACATAGTGACCTTTAAACTAGCAAATACAAATCGCTTTATGGTTTAAAGATATTGTGTGGCATTCTGAAGTGTTGCTCAAGAGCATTATGTGTATTCAAGATCAGAGGCCAGTTTACTTTGTGGATTGGAGGAACGGCATGGTTTACCTGGTTATCTTTTCAGCAGATTCCTTATTAAAAAGGAAGGTCAATTTCTCCCTAATAAAACTTTAGTTCTTCTGTTTTATTGTCTGTAAAACCCACTTTGGTCTGGGCAATAAGTAATACCACTCTGGTCTGCATGACAGCTAGGGGAGGATGCTCAGAAGGTCTCTGGATTTCTTGTACTGTGTGAAATGGAGACTGATGAGTCTTACAACAGAATGCCTTTTTAAGGTACTACTTCAAAAAACTCATATGGTTGTGCTTTGCACCCCTTTAACTGGGATTTACTGTGTTTCAAATAAATGTTTTTTGTCATAAACCATAAAGAGAATATTGTACTTATTAGTGCGGTTAAATGTTTTGAAATTATAAAGTGCTTTTAAAGTTCAAATAAATTACTTGGCATTAGGGAAGGAAAAGAAAGATTTAGCACATCTATACCTATGCAGAGAATGTATTTAACGGCTATTGTGTCATTAACAGATAATTAACATACATGTAATTTGCAAGAGTTACAACCGCATCACAGTCAATGTCACAATTAGAACTAGAACTGTAAATAGCACAAAAACTGGAGGTGTTTTCAGAATGAGACATTAAGGAGTTGATAAAATATTTTTATTCTGCTGCTTTTTTTGTTTTTGTTTTTCCTTAATGAAAAGGACCAAGATTCAGCTGGCTATGAAATAAGAAGCATTATGTACAGAAACATCGAATAGCTTTACATGGTAGCTCCTAAGTGTATTGCTTAGGTGCATCATATAAGCTAAGTTTCTCCATGGTTGGCCCTTTGTTCATGACTGAAAGATTTTCTAATAATAGATGAGAGGGAGGAGACGGAAATCTATGCCAATTAAATGAGAAAACAGGTTATGAACTCATTACTTTAGGACTGAGACCACTGTAATACCAAGAATAGGACCATTAAAGTTTATTAAATTTTTCTAACAATATCAGCCAGAATTAGTGAAAAAATTACATAGATTATTTATGAAATATGTACAATCTGGAGCTTGTTTGCTTTCAAATCTCTTCTGTGAAAAGCAGTCCTTTATGATGATTTCATAAAGTTGTCATTAAATGGCTAGACTAAATGTATTTTAAAGTGCTTAAGGAGATATTTCATACAGCAGCAGGAAGCAATGTGTGTTCCTGTTGCGATGCTTTTGCATTCATGAGAGAAAAATGTTCTTCTTTTTTAATATGTAAATATTGAATTTGTAAAATATATGTAGAAAATCTTTAATAAGATCCTAAAAGCTCCAGTTCAAGGCTTAGCTTGTAAAAATGTCTATGTGAGGTGCAAATATAAACCAGACAATTGCAGTTCATCAAGCAGTTCATGAAGGAGGCTCTTCAAGGTGATGGAGAGGCATACCTCAGGCACCTTCTAACCAGTAGGGTGTTTAACAGACATTTAGCTGGCCTGGAGGTTGCCATCTGTGGTGGAAAGCACTGTTTTTTGGAAACGTGATGCTGGGAAGGTCCACTGCTAGCTGACTTGGTCCTGGCTGACCACAGAGCTGGGAGCTGGCTGTGCTGGTCTCTCAGTGGAGCAAGGTCCAATACACGAAAGTCATAGCCTTTGGTAGTCTTCTGCTAATTTCTCCTAATCTAAAAACCCTTCACAGAGCAGGCCCAGATTACTCAGAGTAACACGCTTCCTGAATGATCATAGTGTTTTCTCAAGGTGTATTTTGTTAACTCCATCAAACATGCACCTCAGGGTACCAGAGACCGTGTCTTCTTTTTCGGCAAATGAGTTGCAAATGCGACACTGCCGATTGCTCCTTCAGAGCAGGATGGCTGACCTTCAAAGCAAAGCACCATGCATACTCAGGTCTGGTCTTTCCAGACAACCACATAAACCACATTGAGGATTCTAATTTTTGAACCTCTATTTTCTATATCTTCTACTGATCTTTTCCATGAGTGAGTCAATTGCTGCCTCACAGAAGCCTTTGCAGAGCAAGTTGAAGCAGTGCAGCAGTCCTGAAGCCCATGGATAAGCAGAAGGAGCATGCTGAGAGGTTATAATGATAGAGATAGAGTGCTCTGTTAAAACCCTTGGTTTCCCCTGAGCCTGCTGAAGATTTCTGCAGTGTTTTGACTCTCTTCAGTACCCTTAGACAAGCTGGAGCCATTGCACTCAGGAGCAGCATTTCTCCTCAAAGCCTTACTAGTCTTTCACTATTTTTGTGCTAGATAAACCCTAAAAGGAGTGTTCAGAATGTATCAATGCTCTTTTGCCTATTTTTCTTCAAAACATACAGAAGGATTTTATTTACATTTCAATATGTTTATTTAGTTAATCATATGGCCAGAAACACACATTACTGTCAGGAGCATTTCCAGTTCAGGGGACCATCTTGGAGAGTAAGGAACGTGAAAATAGATTTACTGGAGTCTATTGAAATTACACAAGCATCTAATCCCAGGGCATATATCCCATAATGTCACCCGTATTGTATGAAAGTTGCAGACATACTTTAGGCCTCATTCAGGGTAAAGACACAGCCATGGAGTAGGGGTTTAAACAGCTTGTGCTTCTTAAAAAAAAATTAAATATCTCAAGAATAATAATATGCCTTGCTGATTTTTTAAGAAGTTTGAATCTAGTATTCCTACCTTATGTTCAGTGAGGTCCATGAATCAATGCTGATCAGTTAATGGGTTCACAGGGCTACAGTTTTCTGAATTAGAAAAAAGGAATCATTAGTAGGATGAGGAGTCAGCAGTCTTTATGGAAAGAGGAACTTTTTTTTTTTTTTTTTCAAATTCAATAAGGAAAGGCAATATTGATTGAATTAAAGAAGGAACTTGCCATCCCTTAGATCAGAATGGAAATCAGTTCCTATTTCAGTTCTTCCGTGCTGATTATGGAGCAAAGAAAACCCTAAACATTGAGTTATAGTTTTACCAGAAATGCATGAAGCAATGGTGATTATTTTTATTTATAGCTGGATGAGACTCTTGTGTGTTCTAATTCAGATACCTTTTAGCTGTTAAACTACTAGTTCAGAACATTTTTTTTTTTCTTAAAGGATTAATTCTTTTGTAGATGAGAGCATTACTAATATAACTTGTTCCTAAAACAACTGGACGTGTGAAAAAAGTGGGTTGTTCAACCAATTGGTTTTAGCAATACATTCTTTAAAAAGAAACAAAGCAGAACCAGGTTACAGTTGTATTAACAAAAATCAAGAGTAAGATTAAGAAATTAAGATGAAATTAATTCAAAATCTGTGAAGAACATGCACTCCCTGATGCACCAAAACCACTCATAAATATTAAGAACAATTATATGAGATCCATGAGCTTGCTTTAGTTTTATGAAGAGGCAACCATTCTTCACAGGATATGAAGAATTCTTGTGGTTTTGTGTACAGAAGTGTCAGCTTTGGAATCCATGTGTAAACCCATGGATAGAAGCGGATATGTGTGCCACCAACTAGAGAATGTGTTGCATAACAGATTATGTTAAAGTACAGTGGTTTACTCTTGTCTACAGTCTACAGCTATTGGTTTAGTATGGTCGCTCTCAAAGATCTTAATGGTCTAAATGATTCTATGATTATTGTGTTTACTTATTTCAGCTTGCATCATTCACACAGTCTAGAAACTAGTTGTCTGTAAGGAGCATGGTAGAGTGCTGGGGACTTTTTCCACAGGGTGGCCAAAGAGAAATACAGAATGACCAGATAATAGGAGAGCATAGTAATCCTGACCTACCATTTATTATGGGTGTGGAAGGGTGTTGTTTTCTTTAATTAAGGTCACCTAGCTTTGTTGTCCTAAAAACATCTGTTGCATCTCATGGAGGATTTGTGGGGTTTTTGACAGGAACTATTAATGTAGATGGTCCCTTCTAGATCTTCAGGACTGCTTTGGGCCTTAAAATCGGTTTCTCAGAAATGCTGTAGGAACCATGATAAAAAGTTTTTCCTTACATAACTTCCATTTTTCACATATTGCTGTCTTAAAAACAACAGAAAAAAAAATAAATCACCCTAAACCAAAACAAATTGCCATGCAGCAAGATGTATCCTTAACCTATCAGTTTAAAAAATGAAGGATATGACTTTTCTTACAAACCAA